>LPNM01000006.1:1001259-1035905 GCA_001747045.1 Hanseniaspora osmophila | reverse complement strand
TTTTTTTGATTGAATTTTCAATGGGATTTGTTTTGCCGCTGAACTCCTTTTCCTTTACAAAGATCATTTTTGTTTTCAATATGCTTCCAAAGCCAGCTAGCAAACGAGTTTGACAGACTAAGAACCATTCCTTTACTAGTCTTTGGAAAAGCAACAATTTAATCTATATTTAATTTAAACTCAACCAAATAATCATACCTCCACTTTTATAAACATTGATTAATTTATAGACGCCACAAACATTTACGCCAAAGCTAAATGATACATATAATAGTTAATGGTCACAAAGTATTTCGCTTTTCAACGTTACCCTCACTACAAAACCACACGTTGACAAAATAACTGAAAACAGCCACTCTGTTCGTTTAAAGTGATCTACATACTTTAACACACGTGACTGGAATATAACATTTAAGAAAAGCAGGAAAAAAAAGTACATATTATAGTTATTAGTAGTTGGTGGTAGCGGTTTCCTAATATTTTTTAGTCGAGTCACTCTTTTGTCTGATATGTGTTTTTTTGTGTTTTTTTTATCTTTTTKTTTCAATTTTTGTTGTCTCGCTAGTTTTCTTTCCGGTGTTTCCCCATTGAACACAGGACAAAATCTCATTACARCGCATTACGCATTAAGAAGACATAATTTGCAATCAGTATAAATGCGCAGTTCATATGTGTTTTTAAAGATCGAATGGCTTCGAAAAAAATAAAATAAAAACAATATAAAAAACCATGTAAATAAATGAATAAAATTGAGCCAATTTTWGTAGTCTTATCGATGAATACCTTTCCAGTAAAAGATGTTGTAAAGTTTAATATAAAAGAGATYTATAAAACAATCCAGACTYAWATCTTGAGCTTCTTGCAATTGGATTTTGTCATTGACAGCTAGATCCCCTTAGGTTCAATATCAATCTCTGTGATTTTTCCAGCAAGTAGACAAATTGTGAAGCATGCAAACACAGCACAACCAAGACAATAAGAAGCAAAATGGAATCTTTGATTGGATTGGTTGCTAGGGGCTCAAGCTCAGGGGGCAGACTGGGTAAAGTGTTTACTTATATCAGATATCTGCTACTCGTCATCGCAGTGATARCTTTTATCAAAAAAATGTTTTTAACGGCAGATCCCGATGATCTGAAGTTGATGCCTGATGAACGGATGATTCCTAAACCAACGACTTTTGGTAAAAAATTTGCTTACAGGCTYATGAAAGCACAGTTCAAGTCAAAGGGGTTGGCATTGAAAGATTACGGTAAGTCTTTGGAAAGAAGAGAATATGAAAAAAATTTGAATTTGCTTCCAAAGGGTAGCAAAGAGGTTTTCCTTAATCATCCAAAACCAAATGTCGATTACCAAAACATCACTGCATGGGTTTACGACGCAGATAGAAAGGAGAAACTTACATCTTATAACGATTCTGTTCCCACAATTGAATACATCAAGTATGCAAACTCTTTGGATCCTGCACAATTGCTAATTCCTGCATGGAGTCCGTCTGATACCGTTGACTTTTCTTACTATATTACTGCTTATCCAGAGTTTGATATTGGTTCATCTTCCACTTTTGATGCACCAGTTGTACATGAATTACTCAAGGATATTAATTTACAAAATAATCATCAAATTTCAATTTTGCCATTTGTCTTTGATTTACCAAAAGACTCGCAAAACTTATATATGCACGCTTTTATGAAGAAAAGCAAGTGCAAAAGTATTGAATTTCAAGATGATGATACTTGTTTGATATCAAGCAACAAAACAATCAAATTGACATACACGGACCCTGACACTGGGAAAAGCTACTATCATCCATTGTTCCAAATTACCCTAGCCTACAACAATGGGGACTTGCTTTTGTCATCCGTTGCAGAGTACTTCAAGCCTCACCTCATTGTTGATGATTTTACTGGTAAAAGAGACAACTCTTCAGGTGTTGCAACCAGATATTTCCCCTACATTGAGTACGAATCATTTTGGCAAAGAAAAACCGAATTGATTGAAATTAATGATTCCAAATTGAGTTTTGAAGTGGAAGTAAACATAGGTAACGTGGTTGCTTTGCAGGCTAAACTTAGAGTATTAGATTATTTTTTGCAAAAATTTTTGAGTATCCCATTCACCACTGTCAAATCTTTACAGAAATTTGATTTCAAGTTTGATTCTTTCAAAGGTTGCATTGTGGACAACTCTCAAGCCATGAGATATTTTTGCACATCACTAGTGATCTTACAATTTGTGTTTGGTCTTTTGGGCTTCACTTCCGAAGCACCAATAAATGGCGGTATGAACAGCACATCCCATTTGTTAGTTGCAGGTTTGCAATTCATGATTTTGCTTTACTTACTTTCTCAAGCCCAATACACATCTGTTATGGTTTATTTTTCCACTATTTTAGCATCATTCAGTAACGTTATCAAAGCCAATGAATTATATGACAAGAAATTTTATGAAAAAAATGAACTGAAACCAGAAAAGTTTAAAGCCTCCAAACAGCTTGGTGAAAAAACGTTAATTTTCCAAGAAAGATATCCAAAATGTTTACCATTTATCGAGCCAGAATTTGAAACCTATAGGGACGATGTTGCTGCGCCTACACTGGTCATTTGTTTTGGCCTTTTGGGGGCTGCATACGGTATTTACAATTTTTTCAAAGACGATAGTTCTGTTATCAGTTTGAACGCCTCTTTCTTGGCAACGCTATCCTATGGTGTCGGCATTTTAAATGATTCCTTTATTTTATACCAAAATAACAAGTTTCAAAAAATTGTACCACTGAGTAAAGAATTGATTGTGTTCAAAAGTGCACTTGCCGTTATCAACATTGCATTTCTATGTGTCGCCAAGATGCCGATCTTCCATGCTTTGTATCTGATTAGCCCAACAGTGATTTTTTTTGTATACCTGTACCAAACAAAGCATTATAAGCACATTCAAGAGACTACTGAGCAGACCAAACCTAGCAAGGAAATCGCAAACGAAAAGGAATMCAAGAAAAACATTTGAATTTTTTGGACATCTTATAGACTTATCTATGTATCATATATATACTATTAATCATAATAGTTTACAAGAAAAAGGTTATCTTTCTCCTTTTCAAACAAACGTGGCGTATGTGTGTTGTCTTATATATCGAATTCTCTCATCAATGCCATTTCATCCTCCTCTTCTTCTCCGTACTGTTCCTCGACTGGAAWCCTGTTTTCCGCAGAGTTGTCTTGTGGTTGAGTATTTGCTTGTGGTGTCGCACTTTCATTGTTAGGGAGTTTCTGACTGTAAGCTGATATTAATTCATCAKCATCATCATCATTTTCATCGTCATTGTTGTCGTTATAGGTAATTTGAGCACTAACTTCATTTTCCTTGTTTTTACCAGTTTTACTATGGTCAATGCCTTTTGGTGTTTGATGCACTGGAAGATCTACAAACTCAGACACCGTTGAATCATTCCCCTCCAAATTACACCACGTATTCCCATTTTCTATCAAGATGTTTAGCATATTCAGGTATGAAGAAGGAACAGCGCCTAGCATGACATTTTTGATTTCTATTTTCATTTCTTTTGTCAAAAGTTCATGTTTCCCCAGCTGTTCAAATAGATCGTAGTACTTCTTGCTGATATTGACACCAAAAAATTTTTCTGACCCAATATGATCTGTGACAGACTTTTCCACCAAATTGTGGCAATCTTTTTCCAGTTTTTGCTTATTAGAAAAAGYACCGGCAAAAGCAGCGAYTTGTTCTACTAAATCAAATGAGYTTTCGCTCTCATGTTTACGATAGTCAACCACGCCGAKGCTGTCAGCTGGAATAGCAGAGGTTTTGTCTTCAACAAACAGTCCTTTAGACTGTGGGATAAAAGYATTGTTATTTTGATTTTCGTTGGATTCCGTTGGATTTGTATCATGCACGTTTTTATCGTATTTTTTGGTATCAATTCCTTCTTCCAGTTCTTTTGTATACAAATCTCTTCTATAGCTCTTGATTTCGATTTGATTTCCCAAGTTTTCAGCCATCAACAAAAAATCTTTGAATTTTGCCTTTGGATAAAGGTTATGTGCCCAAAGCTGATAGAATTGCGTTATGCTTGATAARTTGTCCAATGTACTATTCTGCTTTGAAATTCTTATCCTTTTGCGTGCATTCTTCATCACATAATCCAAACCCTTTTCTGGATCCAGCAATTTATCCGTATCCAAATTGACCCTYTTTCTAAACGATGGTCTTCCTGATGCAGCAGCCGCAGCAGCCGCAGCAGCTGCGGCCATTGAAGATGCCGATGGATCAGCAACGTTTTCCGTCGGATCCAGATACGCCATATTGATTGTTGGGTCAAAAGAAGTGTTGGGATCATTGTCGTTTACACCATAATCTGCATTCGACTCATTTCCCCTGGTGTCTGTTTGATGCAAAGTTGCTATATWTTTCCTACTTTTCTTGGGTTTTTTCAAATCTTCATCTAGATCAAATTCATGCATGTAGTACTGATCAGCATCTGTCATTGTGTGTTGTGTGTTGCTTGTTGGTATTTCTCCACTATGCCTCCACTATCTTTTAGGCCTTTAGGATTAACGAAGATAAGTTGAATTCTATGGATTTACGAAAAACACGAAAAATGTGAAAACGCGTTAAATCATTAGACTAGCGTGTACTCTAAAATCATATAGCTAACCACTTATTTTAATTGGGTATACAATTTCTTAAGGTTGTATAGTGTAGTGGTTATCACTGTCGGTTTTGATCCGACCAACCCCAGTTCGAATCCGGGTACGACCTTTTTTTGGCAATTTTTGTTTTTTTTTTTAACTTTTTTGCAATCACGAGTACCTTTTTCTTTGAAAATTTAGTACTGTGTAACATGGTTTTTTGCACGTGAGATGACGAGGGTTTAATTCTCACATCTCATTCCACTGTTTTCTTTTTTCTTTTTTTTTTTTTGTTCATTAAACYCTTTGACCGCAAAACGCCTCATCAGTCTTGCAGATCAATATACCCCGACCACAGTAAAAACTGTGGTGAAGAAAAAATAGTAATGTTTATAAAGTCATTTACTGTACCATTTTTTGSCTAGTAGGATACCTACAATTCTTAGATGATCTTGGCTTTAACACATAAAGTATGACTTAGATTGCTATGTGTTACACAGTTTTTCACACAGTTTTTTGACAGAATTCTTGTTACATTTTAGATTGGTGATTAGCGATTTAAACGTCCACAGTTTTTTTTGTCAGACTCTGCGATGATTTCTTATGCCTTTTCTGCAAATCACATGACTTGTATTTATTATAAATTTTTTTTTTGGTAAATATTTGTTTTATGGAAAAACTGTGTTAAATGTTGCTTCCAGGAACTCTCTCAGCAGAAAGTCATCGGTTCTTTTCACTATTTTTTGTTCACACAGTGGTGATTTAGGTATAATCGCTATGCCCGAGCAGGTTTCTTGAAAAAGTCAAGTTCATTTAAATTGCATATATGATATGATCCACCACAGTAAATCCTGTTCTAACAGCACTATAACCGAATGTTTTTTTTTTTAGTTTTCAAGACGAGTAGATTACAATTGTTTCCACAATCTTGGATGACTCGATAATGAGATAAGAAGAAAACATATATATATATATATATATATGTRTATATATATATACAAGGATGCTTTTTACAACCCTTATCTTACACCACTTTGCTTTTCTAAATTAGTAGCAGCAGCAGGAAGATATACAGAGCGACCAGACATCCTTGGAGCATACACTTTCGGGTTTTTCGAATACAAAACAACACTGTCAACATTAACGCAATGTCATGCACTATGAACAACACAAACAGTCTGGCAACAAGCAACACGTATCTTCATAATAACAGCAATATGCAGTCTACTAATAACAATGTGTCTACTGGCAAGAGTACAATGAACAGCAACAACAACAACAACAACAACAACAACAACAACAACAATAATATGTCTCCACAGTTAAACGACGTGGAAGCATGTTCTCCCTCTCTTTCAGCAATGTTGGAATATGAGGCACCTCAGTATTATCAGTGGGAAGAAGACGAAGAAGACATGATTATTGACATGAACGAGTGTTCGGACTTGAAGCCAATTCAATTGAAGGAATACGTTGCTTACACCAGCATGTGTCAGGAATTTGCACTAAAGTTGTGAATACCTAAGTCATGAAAAAAGAAATTGTACCATATATCAATAGGTTTATTATATCACATTTATTATACACAGTATTTAAGAGATTTAGGATAATCTCACTTTTTAAGAATACCAAAATACTTCAGTTTTTCAAGCGTAAAACATTTTTTCTTTTTTTTTTTTTTTTAAATGTTAGACTTGACAGTCTTTTATAGTACTACAAAAAATTAAAGTACAAAGTTACTTTGAACAAATGATTGTGGATATAAATTACAAAATTGAATAAGTCGAAATTAAAGTATTGGGCCTAAATGAATGAATGAATGAAATAGTAATTGGGTTTATGAGTGTCCTTTTGGTTGATGAATCGATAAATGAATATGTGCAAAATGTAATAACATAAAAAACACTATAACAATCACAATAGCAAAGCTCCAATAGCGGCGAATAACCCAAGAGCACCAGCATTACCCCCGTTCATTTTCAACCCAATGTTTTCAGATTGAGAAGTGATGGTGGTGGAGTTCCCCCCATTGGTACCGTTGCACACTTTCCCACCACAGTACTCACTGGAAATCAAAGTGGTGCTGTAAGAGGAAACAGTGGTGGTGCCGTTGCTGTAAGTTGGAGCAACAGTGGTGACGGTAGAGTTGGAGTTGGAATCGGAGTTGGAATCGGAGTTGGAATCGGAGTTGGAACCTGATGGAGTAAAATCGGCAGCTCTGCTACCACCAGAGGTGAAGGCACCAATAGAAATGCCGATGTCCTCTGAAGCCGACCCTTGGTTGTACAAGTCGTATGTGCCGGAAACTGGAACGGCAACATAGCTTTGAGCATTGTTGATTTTCAAGTACCCGTCGTTCAAAGACCATCCAGAAGTAGCTTTGGAAGAATCAGTGGTGACGGTGTATTGTCCTTCAGAAGTGACAGCGATGTAAGACCCGTCGCTGAATTTCAAATACCCTTCGTCGGTAACAACAGCGGAAATGCTGTTCCCTTGGTAGCCAACAACAACAACCCCATCGGATGGACCAACAGAGGATAGATGGACAGCGCTAGCAGATCTCAAAGAAATCAACCCAAAGCTTTCAGAGTCAGCCAAACAGGTGGAGAAAAAAGCCATCAAAGAGGTCAAAGCAATAGTAGAAGTAAATTTCATTTTTTTTTATTTTTTTTTTCTTGTAAAGAGTAGTAGTTTTGTGTTTGTGTGTGTGGTTTTWTTCTGTTTTCTTTTTTTTTTTAAGTAGAATAAGATTATTGATAAGAACTAAATTTTTTAAGAGTAAACTTTGAGATTAGTCCTCCTTATATACAATTTTCTTTTYCACTACAAAATGCAACTTTCAATAAATACTTTATTCTTTCGCTATGTGTTCACCATCCAAAAGCATGTCCTTGTCGTTTGTATGCATTTTTCCCACCGACAAATTAGCAGACAAAGAATGCGGTTCAAAAACTTGAAACACAACATACAACCAGCTTTGTTGTGGAGCTCACAGAAGAGAAATTTCAAGAGCTTCTAAGAATAGTAGCATCTTGGTAAACCTTTGTAAACCTTTGTAAACCTTTGTAAACCTTTGTAAACCTTTGTAAACCGAGGCTCATCAATCAATTTGTCTCCTTCAATAAAAAACATCAGACACACCCACATTAAAAGCAACACCCCACAATTCTTTAGAAGACGAAATATTATACTTGCTAAGCGGGTACGTCCGTCCACAAATAAAATAAAAAAAAAAGAAAAAAAAAGGCGTCATCATTAGGTTTRTAAACACCAGCAAAAATCGGAAAAAAAACACCTGGATTTGYGAGTAGTACATGAAGTACAAGTAGTACATGTAGTCTAAGAAGTCGAACATGCACGCTTTCCAGCTTAGTTTATCAAAAAAAGGATTGGTAAGCACAAGAAACATGTCACCTGGTGGGTCCATTCCCAATTTCTTGTGCATAATTTTATCTAAARAATAGACAAGATTGAGAGTCAATAAATGAGAATAAACGTCATTTTATTACAATCTGAGCTTAAACGTTGATAAAATACGTAGACGGTTCATGACAAAAAAGGTTTTTTTTTTTTTCAACTTTATTTTATYCTATATTTAAACTTCTTTTTTCCAGGGGTTTTTGGTGAATTACGGTTTACTGCAAATCATCTTAATTGCTATTATTTTTAATTATATTTTCATTGTACCTTTCCATTTTTCCTGGGTTGTTCATTGTTTTGGTTTATGCAGAACAATGGATATGTTTTTTTGTTAAGTTCAGCAATATAAAGTTTTTAAACTTCTCCGCTACAATATACTGCAGATCGTTTTTAATGAAAACTTTTAAAAAAAGAAAGAAAAGAAAAGAAACAAAGGAAACAAGAGAAACAAGAGAAACAAGAGAAATAAAAAAAACAAGAGAAACAAGAGTAATAAAAAAAACGGAACTTGCAAAAYCAAATTCTTTTCAAGAGGTGTTTTTGTGATGATAGTCTAGAACTTTTGGAGAARTGGCACTGTTTCCCTAGTGACATCATAACTGTATAACAAAATGGTCTCAAAATGTAATGCTTGTTCAAGGRACTTYATTATAAAAGTGCRACAAACAATTKCGGATTTGTTCCACGGAACGGAAAGAATRAGTATCAGCATCGAAATAATATCCAGTTKAATAAGTTTTCAAACATCAAATAGTGATGACTTTTTTCTTTTTTTTGTTTCTTTTCAGCACACTGGGTTTTCGAAGCTCGCAAAGCTGAACATCCGTACCGCTTGCATTTTCCGCCAACACGGACTTCGAAATGCTTGCAACACTGTTATAATTATTATCATCCTTATCATCATTATCATCAGTTCTTTTATTCAAAGTGTGAAACTCCCGTTCAAGCTCTCTATCTTCACGATCTTCCACCACACTTTTGGGAGAAGTTTGCTGGTTTTGCAAAGCATGCTGCTGCAAATGAAGGCGAGTCCTCAATTGTTCCAATTYCGCATCTTGCTCTTGCTCCCTTTGCAACTTGATCAAATTATCTTCTAAATCGCCTAGCTTGTCATTGCCGCGTGCTTCATTAGCCACACTGAGTTCCTTCTCCTGTTGTTCTTGTTTTAGTAATCGTTCCAAAACAGCATCCACCGAGCTGCTGCTGTTTTCTTCTGCTTCAACATCAGTGTTGCTCAAATCAGAAATAACACCACTCATACGTGWGCCGCCTTCCAACATCACATAGTCCGCACTTGCTGGGTCTGTTCTGAAACTAATATTGCTCGCACAGGTCGGACACTTAATATTCAACTTGAACATCTTGATTTTGTTCAAGTATTTTTCCGGCATTTCACTTTTTTTCCCATTAAACTTCCGAAACTTTGGAATGTACCCGTTACACTGCGTGCACTGTATGCTGAACGGTGTCATCAATCTTATACCAACAGCCGGGTGCTGTTGARACAAAGCCTGTCCCGAGTTTCCCAAAGAGTTCTTTCCTACACTAAATGTTTTYTTTTTTAATCTTTTGGACTGATTCCGCAACTTCTTTTCATATTGCAGTGGATTGAAGTCGCTTCCATGATACTTATTAATTCCTTTTCTTTCACTCATCTCAGAAAAATTGAAARAGATAATGTGGYTTTGCCTTCCAGGAGTTTTTGTTTGTACATTTACCTGTATATTTTCACAAAAGCTTCACTTCTAACCGATGCAATGATCACCCCTCATCATCAACGATCTYATCAAAACCTTTGCTTCCCCTCCCCGCCCCSACCTTATCGCTCAAACAAAAATACAGCGAGCTGAATGCATAACAAAAAAAGAAAAAAAAAAACAACAACAAAAAACACATAGAAACTGTAACARCACAAAATGTMGGGTAACCTGTTTTTAAAAGAAATTCACCAACCTATTAGGCATAAAAAAGAGCAAAACGTTCAACCATGTGACCACAACCAGAAAAGAAAAAGAAAAAAGAAAAAAATTGTACAATCAGCGACATCAAAGAACAGATTCACCCAAAACGACTGCGAAGAATTTTTATAAATGGWTGATGGTCTGTGGCRCTTGGCAAATTCGGTGAGTGGTTGTAATAGCAAAAAAAAAAAAACATAAGCTGAAGGGCCTCTTTAGCAACACTTGTGTTTTCAGTTCCAGCTCTTACAACTTGCGGTTGATAAAACTAGCTCAAGAACAAAACCACACACCACGACTTCACCAAAACATCGTTAGCTTTGCTTAACAAAAAAAAAAAAGAGCTAGCTAAAACTCTAACCTCATCAGCATGGTTATTATCAGTGACGAATTCATTCCTACTACTAACGATGAATTAACAGAAACCTCTACTCACTTGAACACAAACAAAACGGAGTCAGCCTCGGTCAATGATGCAAATAGCAATGTCGGAGATGACCTTGAAGACTCTGTGGAACTTAATGGCGAAAGCGAGAATGAACRCAAAGAAGAGACTAGATTCCAGACATCAGCTCACCAACACGAAATACCGCAAAAGGAAGAAGCTTGCAGTTATTGTGGTATTGACTCTCCAAAGYGTCTTTTGAAATGTAATATTTGCAATAAATGGTTTTGTAATAGAAAGCCTGAAATTTCTTTTTCTTCGACAACGGGAAACAACCCTGACGGTAGCAACGAAAACACCGCACAGGCTATTGATGCAGTCCAAACCAACGAGATCGGTGAAAACACTGCAATTGGGCCTAAATCCATTGCAAACTTCAACAACAGATCCTCTTCTCATATTGTCAACCATTTGGTCCTATCCCACCACAACACCGTTTCTTGTCACGAAGATTCCGATTTTGGGTCGTCTGTATTGGAGTGTTACAACTGTGGATGCACAAACGCGTTTTTACTAGGGTTTGTCCCTGCCAAATCCGACGTTATTGTGGTTATCCTTTGTAGAATTCCTTGCGGTCAACAGAAAAACTCCAATTGGGATAYCGATAAATGGCAACCATTGATTGAAAACAAACAGTTCATTCCATGGCTTTGCGAATTGCCCTCTGCAGAACAAATCGTCAAGTCAAACATGATCACTTTGTCTCAAATATCAAAGCTTGAAGCAAAATGGAGATTAAATCAGCAAGCCACAATCATGGACATTTTGGACTTTGAAGAAGTCGAAGATGAGGTGATTCCTATTTTGATGAGATATCACGATGCGTTCCAGTACCAAAGATCGTTTGCACCATTGGTGAAATTGGAGGCAGACTCCGACAAAAGTTTAAAAGAGTCTCAAGCTTTAGAGCACATTTCTGTAACGTGGYACGAATCTTCCCTATCTTCATCATCCCATGAAGCAGATTTGCCATCGTCATATTTGGCCAGTTTTTCCTTGTCAACTTACGAGTCAAGTGGCTTGAAAGTTGCTGTTGGAGACGAAATGATTTTGAGATACAACGGCCCAGAACATTCACCTTGGGAGGCTTCTGGATACAYCATTAAGCTTCCAAATGCTCACAGGGACCAGTTCACTTTAGAACTAAAGAAAAAACCACCAATGGAATTGATGAATGGGTTTACAGCCGAGTTTGTTTGGAAGGGCATTCCGTATGACAGAATGCAGGAAGCTCTAAAAAAATTTGCTGTGAACAAAAAATCCACATCAGGGTACTTGTATTACTCAATTTTGGGTCATGAAATCCCGTCCACAGGGTTTGACTCACGTTTGCCTGCTTCATTTTCTATTCCAGGGTTTCCTTGTTTAAATCAATCTCAAGAAACAGCTATCAGAAGCGCTCTACAAAAACCTTTGTCTTTGATTCAAGGTCCCCCAGGAACGGGTAAGACTTTTACCTCAGCCACATTGGTGTATCATTTGGTCAATATACACAAAGAAAAAGTCATGGTTTGTGCACCAAGTAATGTGGCCGTGGACCATCTAGCTATGCAGCTTTTGGAGCTGGGGTTGAAAGTTGTGAGATTGACCGCAAAAAGTCGGGAAGACATTGAGAGTTCTGTCTCGCAAGTGGCATTGCACAATTTGGTTTTGAAAGCGGCAACCGGGGAATTCAAAGGTCTTTTGAACACAAAACAAACAACTGGAGAACTGAACAATGAGCAATATAAGAAATTGGTCAACTATTTTAGAAAATACGAAGCTTCTATATTGAAAAACGCTGATGTTGTTTGTTGTACTTGTGTGGGTGCGGGAGACAAAAGACTTGGCTCCAACTTTAGAACTGTTTTGATCGATGAATCTGCTCAAGCTGCAGAACCAGAATGCTTRATTCCTATTGTCAAAGGTGCAAGACAGGTCGTGTTGGTGGGGGATCACCAACAGTTGGGTCCAATCATCTTAAATAGAAAAGCTGCCGATGCAGGCTTGAAGCAATCCTTGTTTGAAAGATTAATTTTGTTGGGCCACATTCCGCACAGGTTGGAAGTGCAATACAGAATGCATCCCAATATTGCTGAGTTTTCGAGTATTATGTTTTATGAGGGTAGTTTGCAAAATGGTGTGACAATGGAGCAAAGAACTCTGCCTAGGCTTCAATTTCCTTGGCCAAGCCCTTCTATCCCAATGATGTTTTGGGCAAATTATGGGCGGGAAGAGCTTTCTACCAATGGTACTTCTTATTTGAACAGAATTGAAGCCATGAAYTGTGAAAGAATTATTACCAAGTTGTTGACTCAGGGGATCAAGCCTGAACAAATTGGTGTCATCACACCTTATGAGGGACAGAGGGCATACATTGTGCAGTATATGCAATTGACCGGGTCTATGAACAAAGATTTATACATGGACGTTGAAGTTTCCTCGGTGGATGCCTTTCAAGGGAGRGAAAAAGATTTTATTATTTTTTCATGTGTTAGATCGAATGAYCAAGACGTTATAGGTTTTCTGAAAGACCCAAGAAGGCTTAATGTCGCTTTGACAAGRTCCAGGTACGGTTTGGCAATTTTAGGGAACCCTAGATCGTTGAGCAGAAACGTGCTATGGAACCACTTATTGACATACTTTAGATCAAAAGGTTGTTTGGTTGAAGGGTCTTTAGAGAACTTGCAAATGTGCACCATTCAATTGAATAAAGCAAGCACAATGAAGAAATATGAACCGCAAACAAGCTATATTAACAAGTATACTTACGAAGGTGACGACGCTATTACATCGAATGCTCAAAATGAAAGAAGTAACAGTATTGACACTTTTGATACACACAGTTTGTTGTCGTTTAATGACATGGATATGAACGATCCTGCYTCATTGTTCCAACAAAACAATGATTTGTCTTCTTTTTTGAGCAAAAATTTTCAAAATAGCCTAAACTTTGAATGAATGCTCATCCAATTGAGTAAAATATGTCAAATAAAATTATCAATGCTTTAAACGATTCTGTATTAATATGAAGCTGCTAATCTTTTCTTCTAAAAAATCTTGAGAATGATCTTGAAATTTTGCTTGTTGTTCCTGTAGGTGAAGAGCTGGCAGAATTGTGCTGATTGCCATTTGTGCTTGCCGTAGTTAACACTGGGTTGGYTTTTGTGTATTTGCTCAAGGGCTGATTATTTGGCGAATCCATTGACATTGTGCCGTATAGAGCATACACTCCAAATATTTTCTCCATGCTTGACAAGCTATAAAAAAGCTTTTTATACCCAGTTGAATCCTCATATGGTTTTAAAACTTTTATGATGCCCGAACCAGTTTCSAAGTACAAGTTTCCCACAACATAGTTTAAAAAGTTTTCATAGTCTTTTGTGATGCATTCATAGTTTGAAAATTTTTGAATCAATCTTTTCCTTTTTGCACACAACACTCTGCACTCTATTTCAAGCTCATGCAAGACTTTTTCCTCGTCCTCTATGCGATGTCCATTTCCCGTGTTTTTGGGATCTTTATAATCAGTTTCCAAATTTAGCAACTCYAGCATATCTTGTCCAAAAACACGGGTGTTATTATCACTCAAGTTTTCAAATTCCAACTCACCTATTTCAAAGAGTTGGTCACTGATTCCTGATGTTTGCGAAGCGCGTAAACTTGTTTTATTGTCTTTACGATTTGTAAAAGTTGAAGCCACACCGTTTCTAAAATCAGAGTCGTCTTTTGCGCTCAGTTTCAAATTGCTACCCTCTGATTTGAACAGAATAGTGGTTTCTTCAACATGATTTTGGTCTCTATCTCCAAAATAGAAACTTGATAGTATTTCCACAAATTCTGTTTCTTTCAAACATTTGTCAATCAAAAACGGAACTGAAAGTGAACAAAAAACAGTTTTCGATTGCATATTAATGCCTTTCATCCATGAAAGTGTCATTGTCTTTGAAGTAAAATCAATTTTTTTGCCAGTAATCTTATCGTTGTAATCGAYCATTTCGGATTTATGCTGATCTATAAATTCATTGAACTTGTGCATGTAAGGTTCTTTGAACCCAAACGGCGTCAATGTTGACAAGTTTAAAAGAAGCTTTGACAACAAAGTCAAGGTTCTTTTGTTGTTTTCACTTGGATGATCAGATATGATATTGAAAATTTTTGGATTYAGTAAAACTGGGCAGAAAAACCTYAAAAATAGGAAACTTGAAATGCAGTTGATGATCAAATTTTCAACCTCTTCTTTGTTCAAGCCTTGAACAGAAAAGAGCTCCAAGTTATTGCGCAGAGTTTTCAACTGATTCTTGATTGCTTGAGGCATGTCTTTGCTCGTATGATAAATGGAAGTCCATATTTGTTCAGCATAGCCCAAAAGTGTTTTGAAGTGTTTGTCTACAATCTCATCAACAGACTTGGAGGAATCGGCRGACTCATTTTGATCGATGTTCGTACCGGCCAAATCAAAAACAGGTGGCGGAGTTTTTGTTCTGATCCTGCTAGGATCAATCTCACAATCTGCATTTGAACTTATAATATCGTGAACTATAGGTTTCAAAATTGACAAAAGGTACTCTTGACCGACAGTATGGAAATAATACTCCATAACTTTTGTTAAGTTTGAGTTTCCTCTGAACAAGCAATTATAAATGTGTTGAGAAGAGGATGTTTCAGATGTCGGAGTGTTGTTGGCGTTTTTCAAAAGCAGCAATTGTATCACCTCGTCTATCTCTTTCTCAATCAAAAGCTGAACATACTCGTTTTCTCTTTTTAGGTTAGTCAAAACGTCCAAAGCCACAGAGCTTGCTTTGATTTTGTGGTCTTGACTYAGTTTGTCCGAGTACAGTATTTTGATAAGCTGATTCAAATCAATGGTTTTCAAAATTGAATCGAGTCTATCAAAATTTGCCGAGGGCAAGACAAAGTTCCATTGATTTTCAATTTTCAACATCARACTTCCAGCCAAATTAGAGTGTTTTTTAAAGGAATTAATAGGCAATCTAATCTCTTCGCTTGAAAACCCCTTTTTGAACAAAAGATCATTGTCAATGGAGACATGCCCGATTTCCAGACCATTAGTCTGCTTGATTTTCAAAACGAGTTTGTTGATGTTGTTGTAAAATTTGAARTGGAAYTCGTCCCTCCAAAAAGGAACAGAGGTCGTAGAGGTGACTTTGGAAGTTTGAGCRAAAACTTCGTCCCAAATAACGATCTCGACAAAAAAATTTGCCGTTGACAATCCTGCCATTTTTTTCAAATCTGCTTCTAGTATAACAACTTTCAAATTATTRGATAGTCTTAAATCGTTGGAGTCATCTGAGCCATACATCTTTAATACCTCAAATTTGGTAAAAGGGATTAATCTTGCATACCACATTTCCATATCCACCTGCATCTTAAATTTYAAATAAACACACGAAGGGCTTTCACTCGAAGTTAAAGGTGCRATATTGTAAAGTTTTCTAAGTTGTGGAAGATGTTTTATTACTAAAGTGTGTTCATCRATTGAATCGCACAAGGAGGGATCTAATACGTARATTTCGCTCATTAGAAATTTTGTTAGATCAAGTTTTTGCTGAAATGTTTGCAGTCCAGTGTTTGCTTCTTCGTAAACATCTATGAGAAGCTCACCTGTTGTTTCTGATAAACTTAGATTGGATATTTCCCAACTTTTAGAAGAAGCTTGACCCCTCTTTGATGGCTCGGTTTTGCTAAAGCTGATTGCACATTCACAAATACTTTCCACAGATRAATTCTGATCAAGGGGCAAAGGACAGAAACTTGCCCATTTTGAATCAACAATCTCAAATTTTTCCAATGTTCCACAGCATTTCATATTTCCCCAATATATCAATGTCATGAAAAATTTTTTGAAGTTGTGTCTGTCATTGCCAAATCTGAAAAGAATTTTGTTCTTTGAAGTCTCATGATACATACGGTTGTTAGAGGAGGATGAACTTGCGTTGACGTGAGAACACAATTGTATTACAGGACACTCGTTGASGTTGTATTTTTCTAATGTCAAATGATAATTTTGAATGTGGTCAACAAGTATTTCCTTTGGAAAGTCTGTTGCATTGCTTATGATATCTGGGGTCTTAGACCCCGTTGGAGTCACAATTTTTGTATTGTTGGTAGTTTGACTGCCATCATGTATGATCAAACGTCCGTACTCATCTACAAAACATCTGTTTAGTTGCCAGTTTGGTAGATTTTTTTCTAAACACCATTCGATGTTTCCCTCGAATGTGGAAAAATTTCGAGCTGGTTTTTCGCTTTCCRCATTTTTTGSATTGTTAGAGTCAAAAAATGATTGCTTCAACTCCTGAATAGAATTTATCTTGAACGTACGACTACCGCTTCCTAGGTTTGCCGACTTGGAAAAAGAGTGTTGGCTTGTGCGGTTTGTATACTTTGGAGTTGGTGTTGATGAGGCAAAAGAACTCGAGGGAACCAGGGGAGAGCTCTTGTGGTTTTTTGCATTGTTACTTTCATCATTGTTTGGGGTTTTTTGGTTGATGGGTCTAATTGCCGCAGTTGGTCTTGTTGGATATATATTACTCATRATGATAGAACAAAATATATGGCACGAATGTATGAACAATTGTGTGTATTTTTTGGGCCTTGAGCTATTTTTTGTGAGCGAAACAATAAGAAAAACTGGAGGTCTAATTTTTTTTKTTTTTTTTAGTATTTGCAGATGCTTGCGTTCACWTTCAAATACGCAAGTGTTAAAAGCTCAAATTAYATTTATTAATCAACACCAGCGGACAAGAAGACACTATTTGTTTACTCAATGCTAACCTCAACAAAAGGAAATATTCATATAACCGTTTTTGCTGAACAAAATGCGCGAAAAAGGGACGACCGAAGTTGCGACATAAACAAAAAAATCGGTATTCACGGACTCTCTACTCATTAAGTACAACGATGAAAGCACAATCTAAGAATGGTATAAACGTATAACACTAGGAATGAAACGCATATGATTTTAGCATTTTTCTTCCCCCTTTCCCCCTAGAAGTTATATCTAAACATCTTCAAATATCAACCGYTTTTTTAATACTTATACTCCAACTTTTCGAAGTGYTACATAAAGAAAACCATCAATGATGGTTAAAAACAATAATTTTATGAATAAAATTCGATGGTATAAAAAAAATATATATATTTCCATCAGTGTGTCTTGATATCTTTCAATCTCGCTCTTGATCAAAAAAAAMAACAACATTATTTTAGAGTTTTGCTTATTAGTTTAAAATGCTCTTGGAGCTTCACCTTCAATACCAATGTATTTAGGATCTCTCCATGGACCAACATCACTTAGCAACAAGCCACCTTCTTTTTCATCAACTTCTGATTGACCACCAAATTTCACTGGCAAATTTTCAGCTTCGATTTGTTTTAGCAAATCTTTTTTGTATGAGGACCCCAAAATAAAAATTTTGGAAACAGTGACTGGGTCCAAGAAAGGTTTGAACAATTTGAAAGCAGTGGAAAACCCAAATGGAGCATTGATCAAGTAAAATCTACCCATAATTTCTGGATAATAATTTTGTCCAATGTACGAAGCTTCTTTGACGTAGTTCAAAACACTGTAAGCACTGGAAATAGAAATCCCTTTCAGATCCAAAATAGTACAACTTGTTTCCACCAAGTATCCAGCTTTTCTTGAACAAGCYGGCAATCTGTATTTTTGGAAACTYTCGTATTCCCAAACCAAGTTTTTCAGCATTCTTTCTTCAGTAGTGATTTTCAACATTTCAGTCAAATTAACAGACCCCAATTCTTCAAAATAAACTGGTCTCCCATCTTTATCGCATTTATGGTAGTATTGTGGATAGTATCTGGCAACAATTGGTTTTTCTTCGTAATGGAAATCAGTCAAAATACTGTCAACRTTGTTTTCTTTTCTCCATTTTTCACAAGCAAGAAACATGTCAAATGCCAATTGCACATCAAACTTTCTAGCTCTTAGAAATCTCAACAAGGTACAGTCGTCTAATCTGTCTTTGTTGATAAAAGTGGCTGGGTTGCTTTCAATGTCAGCCAACGCCTTTTCTCTAAGTTCTTTCAAAGCAGTTTCTTGTTGAGCATTTAGTTTCCCCAAAGTCCCTGGCAAAGCAGTTGGAGATGGGTTGTGTGGATACGAATCGTATAGTTCTTTAGCAGTTGGGTGAGACATGGTGTGGAAAGTTTTTTTTTTTTTTTTTCTTCTTCTTCTTCTTCTTCTTMTTMTTCTTCTTTTGTTACTATTCGTCTATTCCTTCGTTCCAARTTTKGTTCTTGAACTGGGGKTTTGCTTTTATAGTGTGTATTYTCCGTGGATGCAAAGATAAAAACAGATTGCTTGCTCGGTTTTGTATCTATTTYAAACAAGTTCTGTGGAATACTCRTTACACGCAAGTGTGATCAGATAAAGCAWGTCACTAAAATGGAGGTTAGGTGCAATATCTGTACATCACTAAATTTAATCAGTAAAGTTTCAAACTACCTAATACATCTTTTCAACCCTAAGAATTTTGAGAAGATCACTCAAACTCTAAAAATTTTCAATGTGACACTCGAACAAAAACAACATTCAGTCCACCTCTGTCTGTCTGTCTTTCTCTCTGTACCAAGAAATCAACGAAAAACYAAAAACGAAAAACAAAAATAGAACGCAAATCAAAACATTTCGTTAACCGGTCATAAACAAGCTTAATAAAAAATAAAAAACAAAATAAAAAATAAATATATACAAGTCACGGGATATGTTAAYCATGTGCCATAAAGCAATATAGSTTATTACGCTTAATTTGGATAARCAAAGTATATGGAGAATCRAAAAGTGTATAAACTAACTGAGTCAGTGGAAATTTGTGCAAATTAATTGATTCAAGCTTTTAARAAATACCTTGAAGAAAAAAAATGAGTAATTTTTCCTTACCGTAAATAAAGTTGATTGTTTTGATGTATAAATCTCAAACAGTATGAGATATTACACGGGTCTTTCCACGTGATGTTTGAGTTGAGAGAAGCTTAACAAAAATCAAAAAAAARRAMACRCTGCAACAACASTGTTGTTCGCGAGTGTGTCCTTTTTTTGACTTGATCTCTTTCTGGGTMTGGTAACGCGTAAAATGCTGTTTTCATCTTCGMAATTGTTACCAGACAAGTGAGTATATATTATGTTGACGCTATTGAAATTGAAAACAACAAAGTCTACAAACCAATATACTAACCTCAAGAACTTACAGCATTARAAAAAAAAGAGGAGAAGAAGAAGAAGAAGAAGAAGAAGAAGAAGATTGCAAAGGTTATATATAGCACCGCCGAACAAAAAACAAATGGATTCCAAATCAATAACATATGGCGACTTCACAAATGACGCGTCTTATCCTTTTGACCACAACATGCCAAAWCACATTCAAAGCATTGGCAATGAGGAARATGACACYGCAACAGATGGGAATATGGGGATTTTTGGAATGACAAATGAAAGTGAGCTTGGTTTACAAGAACCTCACACAAACCAAACAGTTTCAGTTTCAAATGCAAAACCTATAACCACTTTATCGTCATCAATTTCATTCACTAATCGCCATGGAAGAAAAATTATGCTGAAAAGGAAAAATAAAGTGCTTGAATCAGATGTTAAAGTAGACAGTACCCATGGCAGCAAAATCTTGTTTACAAACAACGACAACCAGTTTTCTGATTTTGTTGGGAAAAAAAACATCATTACAGGAGATTCAGAATACGGGATTAATATTAATGAACTTTTGGACAATATCAATAAGAATAAAAATAAACTTTTATTGCAAAGGAATGAAAAWGTGGAATCAWGTGAAGCAACAAATAGCGAAGATGTTTTGGGAAACACACAAACACAAGGAGCTATTGCTGACAAACTTTGGGTGGAAAAATACAGGCCAAACAGTTTTTTCAATTTAGTTGGAAATGAAAAATTGAATCGGAGGATATTGAAATGGTTGAAACACTGGGATCCTGTAGTGTTTGCCGAGGCTTTAAATGACAATTTCTACGATAAAGAAGACTTACTTTCTGATCCGTTCCAGAGACCAAGCAAAAAAATASTAATGATTCACGGACCTCCAGGGATAGGTAAGACCTCAGTCGCACATGTATTGGCTACGCAGTGTGGATTTAATATAATGGAAATAAACGCAAGTGATGAAAGAAGTGGAGATAAAATCAAAATGAAATTAAACAACATTTTGTTTAATCAATCATTCAAYGGGAAACCCAATGTACTTGTTTGTGACGAAATTGACGGTGCGATAGARAGCGGTTTTATCAAGTATTTGCTGGATATTCTTCAAGCTGATAATAAAGCCACACAGCAGTACGTAACCGCATCTTCTTCTTTTTCACACAGYGGGAACAAAACAAATCTGCAAAATGAAAAGAAAAAGCACATGAGAAGAATATTGAAAAGACCTATTATCGCAATTTGCAACAACTTGTACTCAAAACCTTTGGAGAAATTGAGACAGCACTGTGAAATTATTCCATTCAATAAACCTTCAGAAAAGTCWGTTGCAGATAGATTGGAAGACGTCCTTTGCAAAGAGAATTTGCAGATCACCAAGAAGTCAATGATGAAAATGATCGAGATATGTGACTCGGATATAAGAAACTGTTTGAACAATTTACAGTTTTTGTCCATGAACGCTACGGCTGATGAGAAATCGCCACCAAACTCTTCAAATATAATTGATCTATTCAAAGAAGACTCGGAAACATTGGAAAAGGACATCCCGCTGGCTTGGTACCAAGTTGTAAACCAAATTTTCCAAAAATTCACAAACATCGATTCCAATACCATGTTTGCAAACCTGATGAATAAACTGGAGTTGCAGAACAGTTCTTCGAACATAGAAAGAATCATAAACGGCTGTTTTGATAATTACCATAAAGTTCGATACTCTGACGTTGGTCTACAGAAACCGTCCAAAGTTGCTGATTGGTTACATTTTTACGACACAATAAACAAGTCAATGTATTCAGGAAATAATGAAGGACACGAATTAGGAAGATACGCAACAACTGTTCCAATGATTTTTCATCAGTTCTTTGGTGACGTGGAAAACTCGAGTAAATATACAAAGGCTTTCCGAGATAACAATAACAGTAATAATCGCTCCTCAATATCAAATTTCCAGTTCAACAATATCCATTTTGAGTTGCTTACTCACCAAAAAAAAGTTGAATCGATGATCAACTCAATGAGAAACTCTATCAGCCCATGTCAATTACTTGTTTTTTACAACAAACATATGTCTTTGTTTAACTTGGAAGTTGCGCCATATTTAAGTGAGCTGCTGAACACTGAATATTTGAAAACAATCAAAAACCCAGTGACAAGAAATACGGTGATGAGCGAATCAGTTTTGCCCTTACTACAACATTTCCACATTTTCCTGAAACTTGACGCGGAATCAGCCACTAAAGTTAAAATGTACCCTCCGCTAAATGAATTGGCCACCATAGACCCAGTAATAAATCTAAATCACAGAAACCAACCAGAACAGCAGTATCAACATAAAAGTCCGACCGAAGCTTATAAAAAGTCACCAGTGTCTATTTCCGTGGAAAATGCTCACAAACACATCATAGCAAAACTGGAAGAACTTAAAATTAAAAATATGAARCACTCGCCGTTGTCATCCTCTGCTTCTTCTGGGCTGTCTGCTAATGGCTACAACAAACAAAATGAAAGAATTTTGAAAAGAGCAAATCCGTCTGAGGACCAAATCGAAAACAAAAAACGTAAAGTTAATGACAGCAAAGATGGCTCTGCTAGTAAAACCGTCGACTTTTTCAAAAAAAAGTACGCTAGCACACCCAGCTCTAATGTGTCTGCGAAATTAGGACCGGGCCAAGATGGTAAAGCTTCTTACAGCGGACGGATATGGGTCAAATATAAAGAAGGTTTTTCAAATGCGGTCAGAAAGAAAATCACATGGGAAACTTTTTTTGAGTAAACTTTGATAGTTGAAAGTTGCCATATTTTATAATATCAAGGTCTGCGAATATGATAGACATAAATTATTGAATTTTAGGTAAAGATAAGTTCTCATCACAAATCACAAATCTTACAATGCCTTGTTTTTGTACTGTTCTTTTTTATTTTTTATTTTTTTTTATTTTTTATTATTTTTTATTATTTTTTATTATTTTACGGTATAACTCTTCAAGCCTCAACGGGCATGTCCATGTTCGTTCTCCGCTTTWTTTTTTTTTTTTTTTTGTATCTCCGCAAACTCGAAATTTGAGTTTTTTGRTCAAATGTGTGCTTAAACCAAAAAAAAAACAAAACATAATGCTTAGTAACATGTACACTACACCAACTTTTTGCTCACTCAACAAGGAAAACAAGAAACAAATAGACACGCATAGCAATAAATAAAAGCAGTCAGCTCTAAATATGGAGTCATCTTTCTTTAGCACCGACGGCACMGACTTTTCAAAATCTCACAATTTCGATCCTTATGAAGATCAAAATAACTTTTTTGCAAAAAATTACCACGACGTCTACTCTGTTCCTGCACCATCTGGTGCAAGTTGTCTAACACAGCCGGAAAACMATTTACCCTTTGATACAAATGCAATTGGAACTGAACACAAAAATGCTTGCTCTTATTCAAGTGGCACTTCAGACATCTTAGATAATAGAGGCTTTGTCGGGAATAACGGTATCACCTCAACAAGCTCTTTGGCAACGGTGTCTCCATTTGGGGGCACCGTCAAGGAYGAAGATTGTCAGCTTCTTAACAAGCATAATAGTCTAATAAATGAGACTCCCGGAGAACTTGAGTTCTCAAATGAAACTGGCGACAAGAAAAAACAACAAAACAGGGCTGCCCAGAGAGCTTTTAGGCAGAGAAAAGAGGCTAAATTGAAAGAGCTTGAACTGAAGTTGACACAAACAGAAAACGATAACCAAAAACTACAAGAAGAATTGGAGAGCTTGCGAAAACAGACCATGGAAATGTCTATGGAAAACAAACTACTTTTGAACCGGCAACAAAACCATGTTTCTTCTTTTCCGGGGACAAACATGGCTGGCAATACCGCTAGCAGGGCTGTCAAATACAATATACCCACAAAAAGTGAGTTTCAAGATTTCATAGTAAAAGACCAGCCTTATCATCAGGGAAAGCTAGACTCGCTTACGTACACACTCCCAGAAGGTGAAACATTGATGACAATTTCTGCAACCTGGGATTTCTTAAGAGAGATGTTAGATCACACGGAAGCTACCCAAGGAAAGACATTTGATCTTTATGAAGTCATGAAGGATTTGAAAGGTAATGAAAAATGTCATGGTCATGGGGCTGCTTACAAAAAAGATTTTGTTGTTTCAGTAGCAGAAGCTCATCTAACAGATTTCTAAAAGCATTTGAAAGGTTTATTAGCAGACCCACTTTTCCCAAAAAAAAAAATGACGGGTGAAACGGTAGTATGTTGATCATATGTAAATGTTTGATACTTACAATGGAACCAGACTTGTATATGACAGAATGCCAATTTGGAAAGTTGTGGAGTTYTTATTGCAACTGATTTTTTTCTATAAACAAAGTTCAGTTTGAAACACACACTCTTTGAGCATATGTATTTCATGGTTACTCACTTTAACTATTCAAGATACGTTTTCTTTGAATACTTTTACTGGGTTTGCGCCTCTGAAACAAGTCTATATTAGCAATGACCTTTTACTTTACATGTTTTTAGTGTTARATTTTGCAGTCACGTAGGTGCTACGCCAAAAACTCATTACTTAGAGTTCACAAAATATTTTTTGCGCGTTTTTTCACGGCTTTACCTCAACTTTGAGAAAAAAAGCAGAACCAGACAACTATATCTATCTACACAAAACTCATCCCAAAGTTTCCAAACATTGACTCCCAGCTGACATAATAGACAACATCGTTAGCTCTTCAAGAAWTTGGAAGCTTAAATACTATTAAGAAAAAATATGCCAAAAAAGACAAAGCAAGAGGCTTCAAAAAAAGTTAATTGCACAAAGCCCACAACAGCAGAGTACACCTTTCCCAATGAACTACACTCTTTGCGCAAAGGCAACCCTTCCTTCAAATTTCTACCGCAGCCCGTTGTTGAGTTTGAAGACAAAATCATCTTAATTCGCAAGTTTTTTTCCCCCAGCCTTTGTCAGGCATTAACGAAGTCGTTTGGCAATTCTGCTGAAAATGATTACCAGCATATGGAGCCTTTTGTACAACGCGGTTCAAAAGATTACGCAGCTAGGTTCAATGATAGGTTTCAAATCTTAGATGAAATTGTGGCGAACGAAGTCTTATGGCCCTATCTGCGAGAAATTTTAGAGCAGCACGAGTACGTTATGAAAAATCTTGATTTCAAAAATGCTCAAGGACTAAATCCACAGCTGAGGTGCTATAGATACACTAAAGGACATTACTTTGGAAAGCACTATGACGAGAGCGTCAACATATCAAACGGTACCAACACCACGAGGTGGACTTTATTGATATATTTGACAGGGGGCCCGGACGAGCTTGTTGGAGGAGACACCATCTTTCACTCTTCACTTCAAAAAAACAAAACGCTGAGCGTGCATCCAGAGCGCGGGATGGCTTTGCTGCACAAGCACGGGGACGACTGTTTGTTGCATGAAGCACAAATGGTTAAAAAGGGTGTTAAGTGGGTGCTTAGAAGTGATGTATATTTTTAAAAACCTTCCTTTTCAAGTTTACTTTGGGTTTCAATAAAATAAAATAAAATAGAATAAAATAAAATAAAATAAAATAGAATAAAAAAATAATAATTTAAAAGCTGCGCGTGTATAATARTTTTTGAATAAACGCATGTTTCGGCCGATCTTGATACTTTTGCTARGAAATGTTGAATAGATGACGTTTTGTAAAAACACTTTTCCTCTTTTYAAAACTGTTCTGGGATGTGTGACCCTGATCTTTTWTATACCAAAAGATMAATTTTGCCATGWTGAAGGTTTGAAAYCACACAAAGAAAGTAGACTCCACAAGACCGAACAACGCATTTTTATAATACTATGTCGGATGAGCAATTGTGTGCCTTACTTTCAGTGTTTCCAGATAAAGACACCACATCACTTCTTCATGCATTGGAATCAAGCGGGGGGGATTTGGAGCTTGCAACCTCGATGATTTTGAGCGGCATTAACGCASAAGAACCAATCTCAGAAATTTCCAGCCTACAAGAACAGTTCCCTGATTTCAAAGCRAAAGAGATTGAGCAGGTATTTGATGAATGTGGCAAGAACGCGGACTTGGCAGTTACATGTCTTTTGGATTTACAGTTATTGAGACAGGAGCAAGTTAATTTTGGAGGACAACGAGACATTGAGTCAGAAATTGCCATATCTAGYGTGAAGAGAATGGGCAACAAAAACGATGACGTTTGCTGGAACACCAACGCTTCCAAGACAACCCAAATACAACAGTTGATGCTCGTACCTCTGGGCATTGCTCARGCAGCATTATTCAATAATCAATTGAGCGTACCAAAGGCAATAATTTCAATTGTGAACAACTATGAGAAATATGAAAATCTGTTGCCAGGAAAACAGACGGAACATGAATATGAGCCAGCTTCATTTATAGACAGCATGGAGGAAAATAACGATCCGCACTTGGAACAGACAAAAAATAGCGAAAGCTATAAATCTAAACTTACGCCTGCTATCAACCAAAAGGTTTTGCAACCCAAAAAACATGGTAGAGTTCAAGCTCGTAATGGTTTCCTATTCTTGAAGAATGATGTTTCAAGTCCAGAAACCACTAGATCAACCTCAACGGCAAAGCAAAACAAAGCTAGCATTGAAGAGAATTTCAAGCATTTTGAGGGACCGGTTTTTACGTTGAGAAATAGCAAAGCGTCCGAACTGCAGCAATTAGTAAGGGAAACCCCTATGCTTAAATTAATTAATGATRCATTTATGCATACAACGTACGAGTATTTTAATTCAAACGTCGACAAATGCATTGAAGTGTTCCTTTTTCTAGCCGAAAATCATGCGATCAAGTACACACATTCTTTTGCAGCTCAGAATACAGAAAAAACCATTAAAAACGCTGTAAACGGAGCATGGATACGAAACACGCCAAGAAAACCCACTTCGTCTAACGTGCAACAAAGAAGTAAAAACCAAAAAGTTTCAGCAGGGATTGGTCCAAACATGTTYATTTCTCGAGAAAACTATCAAAAATCAGTGCAATACTTGGATCGGATATTTCAGGATTACCGAGCAGATTTTCATGGTTTTCGACCAGAGGAGGCCACCAGAGTAAGCAACATMCTGTTGTCGTCATGGTGGAGTGAAGAAGTTTTAGGTAGAGAAATGAGCAACATCAAACAAGAGCTAAATAAGCCTTTTTGTGTTTCTCCATACGTGATTGTAACGGGAAGGGGTATTCATAGTATTGGAGGTGTTTCTAAAGTTCGTAAAGCCGTCAAAAAACTTCTAGACGATCAAAATTATGTTTATAATGAGGAAGCCTCTTACTTTGAAGTGACTGGCAAAAAAAGATCTTAGCTGAGGTTTTAGTAAATATCAAGCTTG
Source organism: Hanseniaspora osmophila (assembly GCA_001747045.1). NCBI lineage: Eukaryota > Fungi > Ascomycota > Saccharomycetes > Saccharomycodales > Saccharomycodaceae > Hanseniaspora > Hanseniaspora osmophila. The sequence goes on along the minus strand of LPNM01000006.1, from coordinate 1,008,878 downwards.
TGGGTAATTAAACGACTGTTTTTAATTGTTGTTCTACAGTGCTAATCTCATTTAATTGTTGCACTCTTATCCAAGTTCTCACTAGTTTGCTTACACAATCCATTTGAAARAAACGCGTAAACTATTACCCTGCCCGTGGAAAMCCCAGACAACAAACTCATTGGGACACAACAACACGCGAAAATTCCMCATCTACACTGATCACTGTTTTCCAGGTGTCAGRATTGTGCAAGTTCAYAAACATACCTTTTGATGGTTCCTTAATTTGAGAGCCTTTAAGTCATCGTCTCAGTTTGGGCCATTAATTCGCATTAAACTACCCAAAAAACCAAAAAGCAAGCGGAGATTACAATGGACTACGTTAACCTAGGAGTAAGATCTCGTAAAACGGGAATCAAACTGAAGCCTAATTTGCCTAGAGATGAGTTTAGTATGGAAAATGTCTCTGACTTCTTTGCCGATGACACCAGCGAGTTGAGCACGCAACAACAACAACAACAACAACAACAATATGTTCAAAATTTTTCAAACGCGACTAACATGCAACAGCAGTTTTACCCCCAGCAATTTTATTTACAAAAGTTTTTTACAAATGACCAACAGCACCAACAGCTACAGAGAAATCAAAACGTTCATGCAATGCCTTTTTCCTCAAGAGCTTTGAATTCAGAACAAATATCGTCTTCCTTGTATGTTTCAGAGGGCAGACGGCGTCAAAGCAATTAYAAAAAGAAACGGTCGTCCACTCTGTCTCTACCCCCTTTTGATTTGTCTGTGGATGGGGATACAAGCACGCAGCATGTCTTACCATCCACTTCTGATATCTTGCAGCAACAAAAAAAAAGATCTTTTACGAAAAGAGATAGAACTTTCCATAACAACACTCAAACACAACTCGCCTCTAACCGAACATTCAACGACGATTCAGTGGAGCCCCTTGACCAACCTTTTCCTGAAAACTCAAATAGTCCAAACTACAAGGACTCTGAGGTCCAAATTGAGCCCTTTCAAGCAGGTTATGGCGTGAGCAATGATCAACAAAATTCTGTCCAGCTGACACCCATTCAGGGTAGGGAACCTTCAGAGGGACATCCATCTTTTGAAGTKTAYAAATCAAATTTGTCAGGGTTTATCAATGACAGTATACGAGATGAACCTACAAACGGCCTTGTAGATATCGAAGCTATTGTGGACGATGAAGAAGATGACGAAGTTGGAAGTGTCAATGAAGACCCTGAACTAGACGATGACTACAATGATGATCAAGATAACGACGTTGAAGAAGTGACCGATTTGGATGATGAAGAAGACGTGAACTACACAGACCAGCGCTCTAGACTTCACAATGTGTCTTTGGAACCAATACAAGAAAACAGTGAAGAAAATGAGAGCAGTGAGAGTGACACGGAAGCGTTGTTTGACGGGACTAAGGACCTGATCAATAACATGGATTTGACCAGAGGGACGAGCTTTGAGCAAGACACCCAAAATGGAAATATGTCTTCGGACGATGAATATATTGCTTCTCAAGCTGTCGCGAACGACAGTCCAAACTTTCAATCTTCAGGCTTAAGACGGTCATCAAGAATCAAAGTGCCCACTCTTGACTATTGGAGGAACGAGAAGATTGTTTATAAAAGAGAAACTGACAAACCAGGCTTATCCATTGAAGCAATTGTCAGGAAGGATCCCGCTGAGGAGGTGGATGAAGAAGAAATCTTGCGAAAGAAAAAGGAGGAAAAACGGAAGCAAAAGAACTCAAACTACTCCTATAATCCCTCTGGTAAGCGTCGGGGCAGACCAAGAAAGAAGAAAGAAATCAACTCTGACATTTTAGAAAAACTAGATAGAGGAGAAGTCAAGACTGGTGAGTGGATTAAATTTGGTATACTCGAGACATCAGTAAAGACAGCGACAGGTTTATCGAAGGAGGAAATTGTTGCTTTCGCRCCTGATACTGCGCAAAAGGAGGATACTGAAGAAAACGAAGATAACATGTATTCTCTGTCTATTATATTTGATACGTACAAGGAGCACTTTCAGACCGGRATGTACAAGTTGCCGCCTGAAGTCGGGAAAAAGAAAGAAACCAGTTCGGAGAGTTTTGTTTTTAACTGTTTTGTGGTGCAGGGCATTTTAGAGGTTTGCCTAAATTCAAAAAGTTTTATCTGCACCCAAGGTTCGACATTCCAAGTTCCAGCAAATAACAAATACAGTTTTGAAAACAAAGGGGAAGATGAAGTAAGACTATACTTTGTGCAGATTGCCATGCCTGGCATGACTTCCGAAGTTCACAATAATTCAGAGCAGCAAATGTTTTTGCAAGACTCTAGCAATTATAACAACTCAAATCCGTCTCTTAAAAATAACAAAAGTTACACGATAAACGAAACTGACGAGCCTCAATTGTTTTTGAACGAAGACTCGTTCCGGCAAAATAGTGGAAATACAGGAACTATGAGAAAGCAAGCTTCTCATTCATTGTCTTCTTCAATCGGGCAGCCGTCGTCCTTTTCTGATATGGTTCTCGACTAGCTTGTTGATGTTTTTACTCGTACAAAAGCTCTGCACAGGAAAATTTAACCATCTTAATTATTTGCGTTTGCAAATAACGATTGTGGAACTTCTAAGCTGAATGAAATCTTCAAAGTGTTTGGTGCATATAAATATATATATATATATGTGTGTGTGTGTGTTTACTTATGTTGCAACCAGACCATGCACGCGTAAACGTTTAGCATTTCATACGCTCAATAATGTGAGTCGCCCTCTTGGATTGATTCCTGTACCTTTTTCATGCAAGCAAGCTTGACCAAAGGGGCTAAGGAATCATTTTTCTCTGCAACCGTCGTAATGTATGGGTGCTGCAACAATTCCGAGGAGGTAGCCCTTCTTTCCTGATCAACTGTCAAACAGCGACTAATGAAGTCGGCTGCAAGTTTTGTGATCGAGTCCGGATCTTTCAATTTTGGAGTCCCATTTGTCGTTATCAAGTAAAGAGCCCTTAGTGGTGTTTCGTTCAAATAAGGTGGCTCACCCTCAATCATTTCAATAATCATGATACCCAACGACCAAATATCAACCTTTGGCCCATACTCTTTATGGGAGACCACCTCAGGAGCCATCCAGTAAGGCGTCCCCACCATAGTTGTTCTTTTCAAGTTGGTTTCATTAATTTGGGCACAAAACCCAAAATCAGTCAATTTTATATCACCTTGCATAGACAGTAAGACATTATCTGACTTGATGTCTCTGTGAATCACTCCATTAGAATGCAAAAACTCTAAACCTTTCAAAGTTTCTCTGCAGACCGCACCGATTTGGCCTTCGGTCAAAATGCAGTTTGTTACAACGTCTGTCAAACATCCACCTTCCATGTATTCCATTATCACCCAAAGATCACCGTGCAGTAGATAAGAATCAATAAAGTTCACAATATTCGGATGTTTGCAACCTTTCATAACAATAATTTCGCTAATAATCATCTCTTTTTTAGGTTGTTTCTCCAAGTTCATCTGCTTGATTGCCACTAACGCACGCGTGCCAATCTCCTGGGCTGTAAAAACGCCACCTGAGGCACCTTGGCCTATTTTGACAAGATTTTTGAACATGGTGCTTGGATCGCCTGGAGAACAAATGTCTAATAACCGATCTACCAAATCTTTGTTTTTTCTTCTTTGCTCCATTTTCTTTCGTTCAGCCTGTTTTTCTTTGTTCAGTCTTTTAGCTTCTTCCCGCATCTTTGAAGAATCTGCCTGTTCCATTTCTAATTTTGGAGTAACGTTAATTGCGGTGGGCACTGGAGGCATTATGTTATTTTCTGGTGTGGACACTTTTCCAGGTGAACGCAAAGAAGAAGTTTTCGGCGTTTGTGACAGAGGTTCCGAAGGTGACGGTACTGAAGCAATGGCTTTTGCTGGATTTAAATCCGTGTGCATGTCACRAACAATCTCTTTACTGGACGAAGGCAAGTTTGGTGTAGTCACGGACCTTGGTAGTTTGATTTTTGACAGCTTCTCGGTAGCTGCTTCAATATTAACCGCTGGTTGTAAATGACTTTTTTTCTCAAGCTTTGAAGAAAACTTGTGAYCATTCGTTGCAGCAGAAGACCTTATATTAGGCAAGACTTTTGCCGAAACAGACTTGGTGATACTAGGTTGTTGTTGTTGCTGAGTGTTGGGCTGCTTGGAAATTCCAAGTATATCTGTCAAGTGTGTTTTGCCCATTGTGTTAGATCTGAAAATACCGGTTTTTTCTGAGGCTTGTTGATCTGATTGCCCTGGAAGTTGCTGCAAATGTGCATTGTGATGGCTGATATTGCTGGATAAAGACATCTTTGAAGAAGATTGGCTCATTTGTGTCAAAGGAGACACAMCATTTTTTGGAGAAAGAGCATTAGCAGGAGGCTTCGGGGCAGCTCTGGAGGGAATAAATTGAGTGTTTTCTGTCGCCAAAACTGGCGGATCCACGAAAATTGGTTGTTGCTGCGAAAGCAAAGGCCCTTGTCCACTTGTGTTTCCTGGACCCGAGGTCCCGTTGCTACTCCTGTTGTTGCTTGTGGAAGAAATTACACTAGTGTATTTATTTGACATCAACGGATCATTTGCAACACTGCTATCACTAATGTTTCTCATACTATGAAGAGCACTATCTTCGTTGGTACTCGAAGTGATGTTAAAAGAAGATGAAGAAGAAGAAACAACGGAATTGCTACTTCTTCTTTGTTCCAAATCTGGTTTCTTTTTAGTTCTTTTTCTCAAGGCTTCTGAAGACGTGTTGAACGATGGAGTTGTTGGTAGGTGAGACTTTGCTGAGGATTTTGGCGGTTTAGCTGCATTGTCAGCGCTACTCAAATTCATACCAGGCTCTTTGTTAAACGTTTTCAAAATCTTATCGTCACCATTAGAATCAGTCACGTCCTGGTAAAATTTGACAATGTCCATCACAGCTTGCGGATGGTCTTGCTGCTCCTTTTTCGAGATCCCACTGGAAGTCAACAATCTCTCCCATTCCTGTGGCAAACCAACAAATTCACCAGTCTTGTCGTCAATCCCTACATGGTGGACGTGCTTTGCATTATACGGGGTAGAGATTTTCAAACCGCCATTTGACCCATACGATCTTCTTTGATTGCCACTACCTCTACTACTTCTTTTTGAATTATTAGATCCTCCAGAGTTTCTTTTCATATTCCTAACAAATGAGCTAAATACGTTTTTCGACTTTTTGTTCGATGAGCTTGTTGATGTACTGCCAGAAGAGTTCAAAGACGAAGATGARACATTTCTTTGTGAGATCGGAACCGTTTTGTTTATTGGTTCTGTCTTTATATTCTTTTTGGCTGTCACATTCATGCGGCCATTAAACTCAGTAATGGGCTTTGTAGTGTTCAGCTTTGTAGGTTTGGAGGTAGAGAGTACACGTGCTGTACTTTGGGTGGGAAGACTGTTGGCACCAACAACGCTGGTTTCCTTGGTATTAGATTTTTGACCATCATCGACCCTCTTGCTTTCTGCACCTTTGGTGTACAGTGATTGATTGTGTTGTTTATTTTTTGAATCGCAGCCGTTTTGAGTATTTTTGCTTTTATCTGATTTCTTAAAGTCTTCGATAGCGTCAAGTTGTGCCTTTGGTTCTTCATTTACTGGTCTGTTAAAGCTCTCGCTAGAAGAAAGTATTTCCGTTAACGGTGATTGGTAAAAGTCTTGGCCTTTAAAAGTGCTTCGATCAGGGGTGCGTTGAGATGGCGGCATCAAATCAGCATCTTCCTCATCTTCATCTTCATCTTCATCTTCATCGTCATTTGAAAGTTGGCTTTTCAAAATATCCATTTCAACCACTACTCCGTTTGAACTATTCATTGGCTTTTTTTGTGGGCCGCAATGCTGAAAAGTGTCTTCTTTTTGTGAAAGTGGTTGTCTATTTTGGTTTTCTGGCTGCTGGTGCTCGAGATTCGGACTGTGTCCGGTAAACTTTAGACTGCTTTGCGAATTTACTAACAACGGCGTTCCAGTGGAGGACCCATTGTTGCTGGTATGGCTTGTATTGGAGGTTGTGACACTCGAAAATCTTGCGGTTTTGTCTTGGTCCTCTTCATTGTCGTTATCAGCTCTTGTGGGTGTGCTTTTAGTAACCGCTGCGCCGGCAACAGAGTTTGAAGTGGTCTTGGGCAAAAGAGGGGTTTCCGAGTGGTTAGTGAGATCACCAGAGTCTTCATCTGCTTTGAATACCTTATTTTCCTCTTTCTGGACATCATAATAGTTTTCTGGGATGTCTTCGCGAGAGCTTTCGAAAGAACTGGTGCTTGGTAATGACACAGAAGAAACACGCGTGAATTGAACAGGTCCATCCAAAACGCGGGAATCTGTCTTAGAGCTGCTTCGCAATTGGCTTTCTTTCTCATTTATATCCGAGGTTTGCCTTTGTTTGTCATGAGCGTCTTCTTTGCTCAAAGCACTGGAGCTGTTGTTTGTGCTTGAGAAAAATGTTTTCGTCACATTGTCCATGTCGTTCTTTGGTTTCCCGGGGTCCATTGTTCTGTAGTCAACGGCTAGTTGATCTTTATTTTTTTGCTGAAATGCTGTTTCTTTTGTTGATGTTTTTTCGTTGCCGTCTACGTTAGCTTCGCTGTGCGTACTATTTCTTTGCTCACTCATCCTTGACAAATATTAATGTGAAGCAATCCTGGTTTTCCTTCTTTCTCTCTACTTGTCGAGTATTATTATTTTTTTTTTCAAAAGGGTGTCGTTGCCTGAAACAACCTCAAAGTAGAGCTTTTGATGAGAGTTTGAAATGAGTTTTCCTGATTTTCTCTTTACTCTCTGGAAACTTGGTTCAAATCAACGTTCAATACTTGCTCAAATTTTAACAATAAATATAAATCGCAATGCAACTGCTGGTGTGAAGTAATGGGTGTTTTTTTGTTTTTTTTTGGTCAAAGTAAAAAATTCTAATTGCAATCACCTAAAATTGAGTGTAACGGTAGGCAATGTTATTGTTGTTTCAGGTTTAGTACTTGATTTTTTAATTTTTTTTTTGTTTCTTTTCCAATGTTTTTTTTTTTTTTTCTCGCTTCTTTTTTTTTTGTTGCTTCTTCTTCTTCTTTTTTTCGTTACATGTCTTCCAGATCATCAAAATGATGCGGAAAAAAATATAAAACAAAAAAACTTACTTAGACAGTATTGTAGTTTTAGCTGTGCAACATTTCTTCGCTCAATAGAGAACCTAAACTACGGATCATAAACTTTGATAAACTTTGAATTCCAGATCAATAGGAACCCGTTAAACCAATTTTAAAAAGTTTTGTTATCAGCACTTTAACGCTGACAATTTAGTTTAAATAAGAAAGTATGCAACCTGAATAAGAAAAAACATTGTTGTCTGATCAATTTTTTGTTGAACTGTTCCTGCACTGTCACCTAAATTGTTTTTATAGTATAGAATTGGGTACCCATAAAGACAGAAATACAATACAGGAATAAAATCACAGCACTTATGCATGTTTTTGAGCATCATCGTTATCAAGGGTTTTATATAGTAAAAAAAAAAACTTTGGAAAAAGATGAAAAAGCTTATCAGATCTTACTCAACAAAGTTTGCCCAAGAGGAAACAGAAAAAA
>LPNM01000006.1:974624-1001159 GCA_001747045.1 Hanseniaspora osmophila | reverse complement strand
AAAAGAGAGTAAGCTTAATTAACATGAACCGTTGCCTTTATAAAAAGTGTATAAGAATGCCAGTTGAAGGAAATCTTGCCTTCACAAACCCAGTGCATGGTAGTATTCAATTACCACTCATGTAAAAGAAAACTCTCCGCTGCCCTCGGTTATGGCTTGTAAAATTCTTTTTCTCATTACATCAATACTAGAATACTGAGGTAGTTTGAAATAATTAACACATGTCATCACACTCGGTAATGTATCGTCTGGACTGCAATTGTCAGCAGGAGGCTTCAAAGCAATCAACAATTTTGGACGCAATTTTTGAAACCCTCCCAAAGGCAGCCTTGGTGAAGATGTTGCAAATTGCAAAAACAGTCTTCTTTCATTTTTGCTCAAACTCGTCATGATATTAATCAAGTTGACAACCTCATTTGACTCCATCGTGTAACCATGATCCGCGTTCAAGCTTTTGCTGATCGTTTCAAAAGACCAGTCTTCGTCAATCTTCCCAAAATACAGTGAGGTCTCTTTTGGTGTTAAGAAAAGCAACGCCTCGTACGGCAAAACCGTATTGAAACCTTCATAAAAGTTTTGCAAACACGGTAATATTCCTTCACAAAGCATCATGTTAATGCAAGTTCTCAAGTACTCTTTGTAATTAGCATTACTCACATACTCTTCGGTCGATGCAGATGAGGAAGGCATAGCAAAAGAGTCATATCCTGGAAGATTATAAGGAATATTCAACTCTAATAAATCTTTGCATGTGCCAGTATTATCTGATGTGTTTTTTAAGCCTTGCTCGTAAATGAATCTGAAAGATTTCCCAATCCCTTTATCAATTTTAGTAATCAAGTCAATACCATCTGGAATGCTCAACGTTTCCATCAGTTTGAGCAGATTCTTGTTCTCGCATCCGTTTTCAACATAAGTGTCTAAAAGTTGGAAAAAAACTTCATTAAATCTGAAATCAACCATTTCCAAGTCCAGCAAAGACCGTGCTAAAAATGTTCCTAAGAATTTGAATAATGAGGCGACAGCATTGTTCTCCCTTTCAGTGAAAACCAGGGGCTGCGGAAATAATTCTTGAAGACAAAAGTGATTCTCGCTTTGATCGTTTGTATCCTCGTTTTTGTTTTGATCAGTTGCGGTGTGCTCTTCAGCAGTATCCGCTTTCAAATTCAAATCCAAATCCAAATCCAAATCCACAGCTTTGCCAACAAATTTAAGATGTTTCACATTGTGATCCTGTGGGTTCGAATCAAGAGATCCTCTCCACATATTCAAACTCTTCCTAGTGAACATTTTAGAAAGTATAGAGTAAAACTCCCTTGTTGGGCCCGAGCCTTCCCCCTTTTCATTTGTGTACTTGACAGATAAAACATTAGCCGGATCACTTATTGAACTGGAATACTTCAAAGCTTGGTCAAACATATCTTTCCGATCAATAACTATTTTGTGAGTATTGATAGCACTCACCCTCCAAAGAAGAGAGCCTGGAACATGAGCAAAATTTTCAATGTTATGTTCATTATTAGCATTGTTGTTGTCCTGATTGCCAAAAAGTTCGTTCACCCAACTCTTTATTAGTCTTTTAGTCCCTCTACAAGTATCAGTCATCAACTTTTCTCTCGCCTCATAAGTGAAAATTATCGGATAGTGTGAGCACATGTAAAAAACCCAATCCGATATCAATCCAGTTAATGTGATTAGCGGCTGCGACAACTGTAAATGGAGTTTTGTGGTTAATTTATTGTTGATGAAACAAGCGGAATCACAATTGTTATAAGAGTTTACAGCACTGATTGCCGACATCAACTCTAAAGAGTTTGCAATGTTGGGGTTTAATTCGATCTTTGCATCAAATTTGTTAGCATAGTTTGTTCCAAATGTCGAGTGCTTCGTGCTGTTTTTCCCTGGTACATCAGCGGGTTGTGTACCTTGTGGTAGATAAGTTTTTTGGAAACCCCAGCTGATGCCAAAATCAATTGAGCTCCAGTTGAACTTGAGGTCTGACGCGTTTTTAGTGCTATTTAAATCTTTGATCAATTGACCAAGAGCCGTTAAATGAGGGTTTAATGGGCGTAATGATGAATCACACAAGGTGAAATTCCACTTTGTGCTCTCTTTCATGAACGCCTCGCGCCTTTCTGTCGACAACGATGTGTCTTTCATTATGTTTTTAACCCATAAATCTTTGATAGTTGATGCGAGCAACTCAATACGTATCAAAGGCTGGACATTCAAGTAAAATGACTTCAGCGTTTTTGGAACTTCATCATCTGTAGCTTCATCACAGTACTTCATTTCAATTCTTAACGGTTCGCTCATTCTCTCAAAATCGTGTTTGACGTTGCTCAAATTAAAAAGATAAGGCTGCTCAAACATTTCAAATCTATCAATACAGTTATGCAACAAGCCAACCAATACTGTCACCGAGCTTTGGCCTAAAACATTGACCAAAGAAGTAGTGCATTCTTTTGGTGCACGTTTCACCACTTGAACCATTGTGGAAAGAATGTTCGAGTCTATAAGTTCAGAAAAGGACAARGTTTCACCAGTCCGACTGTGCAAACACTCTTCCAAATCTGCCCAAATCAAAGACCAGTATTGTTCATCAAGCGAAAAGACATCGCATTCGKTTAAGCGCTTGACAAAACTTTGCAATTTTTGCTGGTATTCTTCATCGTTGTACTCCACCCCTAACTTCTCGTATGCTGATTTGAAATTTCTCAACTCGGCTTTGATCATTTGAAGCAATTTTTTCGTTTCACTAACTTTATAAATAGGATCAGACAAATCAACATTTGCATCGTATGTGCACTCAACCCCACTCTCTAACATCGCCTCATATTCTTCCAAATCTTCATATGAAAATGAGTCAGCATCTCCATAGTAATCGTAATTGCTATCCCTACTGTTCTYTTTCTTGTATTTCGCTTTTTGCCTTTCACACATYTCAGTAGTTTCAAATTTCTCAGGATGTAAAAACTTCTGAATAGCCATCCAGCTTTCAAAAGTCAAATTCTCAAATTTGCTCGACTGTACACAGGACGCTTCTTCTTCTGCTGACCGAGTAATTTTATCAGTTGTTTCTGTAACAGATAATTTAGACGATCCGTACAAACTCACCAAAAGCTTTGGAAGCCCTTCGTGCTTCAACATGGCCAAGATTTTCTCCTTTTKTTGTGTGTTCATGTCCAGCATCTTGTTAAAGATTTGAGTCAAAGTTCTGATGCTGTACTCCGTTTCAAAATGGTGCTCGTCCAAGTTTTCATTGAATTTTTTGCCCAATGCAAAAGCCTTTGATGAGAGAACAGACACCAAATTGCCCAAATCATTCATATCTAATGCTTGTCCATTTAYAATTAAAACGGACATAGAAATGTTGATGAGTGACAAGCAGTACGAAGATGCAAGCTCATCTTGTGTGTGACTCAAAATTTGAACAACCAAAGGCAAGCAATCATCTAAAAAGTCAAAGCTGTTTTGTCCGAAATTTGGACAAATTTCTGCCGAGTCGCTGTTATAACTGATCAAAAAGTCTTCGTCTTCATTTTCRWTCTTTGTAATGGTTCTAACCCCACGCTCATCAAATTGAGCTTCGCATGCTGCTTTTTCTTTATGAAAAACTGATATCAGCAGTTTTAGCAAGCCTCTTAAGTGACTGATTGGGATGGAAGGTAARATATCAACCAAAGTAGATTCCTCTCTTTTTTTGAAGATGTTGATAAATTCGTTGAAAAACAAAGAAAGTTTTACCTTTTGATCAAACACTGTTTCCAAGAATTGAGAGTTGGAGTTGACCAACGCAATCAAAATACTCAACATTTTCAACGATGTTTCAGACTCAACATCATTCTTGAAAGTAGAAAAATACTCAAACATCTTAACTGGCACTTGCAAGTCAATCAATTTGATGTAAGTTTTTTTCGGAAAGTTTGCACAAATGTTGTAATAAATTTTAACACATTTCACAAAACAATTTTTGTCATGCATACTTGAAAAAGACATGTTTGTAACCAAAGTTGATAATTCAGATACGTACCCAATATCATTTGCGTGTGGTCTGGTTAAGCARYTTGAAACAGTGTCCAAAAATTTAGACTGGGCATGCGATGGGAAAAAGTCAATAAAGTTGTACACATCTTGCACAATTCCAATTCTCAAAACGCTTCTAGAACAAAGATCAGAGACAATGTTTAGTAATGCCAAGTTTTGCTCAGCCAAATCAATAAAGGTCATGTCTTGTAAAGAATTTTTCAAAACCTGTAAAAAATCTAGTTTGGCGACAGCAAAAAAAATGGTTTCCTCGTCTGCATTAAAAACATTTTCCAARCATTGCGAAGCTTGTAGTTGCAATTCGGCATGCTCTTTCAAGTTTGCGTTTTTCATTACATTTATCACTTTTTCACTTAAATTTTTCAACGACACAAAGGTGTCCAAGATATGTGGAGGCATTAACAAAATATCTGTTGAGATTTTTTTCAAGGACTCCAAAGCTAAGTATGGGTCTTCCTCTGCTTTTTCAATGTTCAAAACAATGGTGGCATACTCTTGTCTAGAATGCATGCCAGACCCGCCAACGTGTACTCTTGTTCGAGGATCATGCTGGGCAACATTACGTAGCAAATGCGCAAAAACATCATTTATTCTTTCTGTCTCATGGTGAGCATCATTCCTGCTACCGTTTGCTCSTGAAGTAGAGTTACTGTGCCCACGGTTACCCTCGTTCATAGCACCAGAAAGCATGCGAAGTAGCGCTTCGCCAAAACCATCCTCTTCAACTCTTCCAGGTCTTCCGCCTGCTCTTGGCAGTTCAAAAGTGTGAACTGTAGTACCTTCTTCAACGCGTGGATCCCTATCGGAGCTTGTGCTCATGACATTACGTAGTCTCTCGCCAAGAGTGCCAAAAGGGTTTTCACCTCTTTCTTCACCAACCAAGCCAAAGTTGTCTGGTTCCTCAGTGATGGAGTACCTCATGTCGTGCTCGTCTTCCTCATGATTGCCAAGCGCGGTTTCATCTTCAGAGTCACTTGCTACCGTGTAAAACATCCCAGCATTCTCTTCACTCTCACTTTCATTCTGGATAATGTGACTTGAATAYTCAGAAGAATCCTGGTCTACCACTTCATCATCATCATCTTCTTCTTCTTCTTCTTCGTGGAATCTATCTGGGTAGTCTTCTTCGCTCGTGCTGCTGTGRTTCATGGAGTAATCTCCCTCGTCATCAAAGGATTCGCGATCATCGTTGTAGTGGGGCATACTAGAAAAGAATCGATAAGCGATATGTGTTCTGCTTATTTGAGTTGTTCAAATAACGTGCTRTGTTKTTKTTTTTTTYCTATACAAGCCTAGCTAGGATGCAACTCTATGTCTTCAAAAGATGTAGACTGTATACTAAAKTTTTGTTGGTTTTGTGTAGATTGAGTAAAGTAGTACGTTAGGCATCRGAACTAATACTATTTTGCCACCTTCTCAACAGATATTTCRGACCTCAACGTTAATTGAGATCTTCTGGACCTGACGGAACCCTAGGACAAAGCACAGGATAAAAACACACACGCGCTACTATTTCAAATCATCACCGCCACTCCATACTAAAAAAAAAAAAAAAAAAGATATTACCTAGATTCAAAAAAAACGTCAGAGGAAAAAAAMAAAAAAAATAAAGGKTAGGAAAAAAAAAAAAAAAAGAGATAATTTGCGCTCCTTTAACACGTGCTTGGCTGATCTTTTGTTTGTTTTTTTGTTTCGCCTTTTTTTTGGCTATTGGCACGTGATAGTGMTYAAAAAAAGCATTGTGCTATTTCTGCCTTCAGTAGTGTCACGTGGCCYTTTTARAGCTRAAAAAATTYTGTATTTTCTTTCGTTTCTTTTTTTTTTTTGGTTTTCTTTGCTATATTTCACTGATTTCTTTTTCTTTAGTCTCTAAATAAGTAAGACAGAAGCCAACAACTTTTCGATGATGTGAAATAGTGAACTTGTAAACACTATATCTTATCGTTTCTTTCGTGTAKAGTAGAGCTCAAGCATTCTCGAGCTATTTTAATTGAAAASTTATAAAAAACCAGACAAAAATACAGAAACTCACCAATATAGATAGCAATGCCAAGATCCAAACGTTCCAAATTGGTCACATTGGCCCAAACTGACAAAAAGGGTAGACAGAACAAGGAAAGAATCTTTGATGAAGTAAGAGAAGCTTTGGATACATACAAGTTTTGTTGGGTTTTGCACTTAGATGATGTCAGAACCCCAGTTTTGCAAGAGATCAGACAGGCATGGGAAGGCTCCAAGTTGATTATGGGTAGAAGAAAAGTCTTGACCAAAGCTCTTGGTGAACATGTTGAACAAGAATACAAAGAAAATTTGAGCAAATTAGTGAAACACTGCTCCGGTGTYACAGGGCTTCTTTTCACCAACGAGGACGTTGACACTGTTGAAGAATATTTCAAAAGCTACACAAAATCAGACTACTCGAGACCGAAAAGTAAATCTCCGTTGGCATTCACCATTCCTAGCGGAATTGTATACTCTAGAGGTGGACAGATTCCTGAAGAAGACGATGTTCCTATGGTGCACTCTTTGGAACCAACACTGAGAAACAAATTCAAAATCCCAACCAAAATTAAAAACGGTAAGATTTTCTTGGAAAACGAGTTTTTGGTGTGTGAAGAAGGCCAAACTTTGGATGTGACACAAGCTTTGATTTTGAAACAGTTTGGGATTGCATCTTCCACTTTTAGAGTGAAGTTGGCTGCCTAYTACAACAACGAGTCRTGTGAAGTCATTCCAGTYAATATCAACATGGATCAAAAATGATTTTTGGAGCCAGAAATGTAAATGTTTTTTAGGTGCATAGGATTTGATGGTGCTCTTAGAGTTGACGACTAGAAATTTTTTTGCAGAACCTTTTATATATGTCTTTTCGTTTAGAAAATCAATAACTTTTGTAAATTATTCAAGAAGAGAAGATAAAAAGATAAAGAAACAGAACATTGTGTGTTTCCGTTATTCTTGTCCATTGATTTGCCCCTTTATGTATCTCAACTAGCGAATTTATTAGATGTARAGTTTCTTCCAATAGRATTCTATTGCATTCATTTCATCGATACAAGTATCAAAATGCTCTTCCGTAGAACAAGGTACAATAGTGATGGTCAASTTATGTTTCCTCTTAGTTTTATAAGCAATGCTGAATATCAAGTTACAAATCCGGATTTGATCCACATCGAGTTTATTTCCATGYAGCTTTAACTCGGTGTCGTTGCTGTTGTTGGCATTCGCACTTTTAGAAGTAAGTACCAGTTCCTCCAAACCAAAAATCACAATGTGGTTGTAGTCTAATTTGGGAAGCTCTGTGGCTTCAAACTTGGTCAAGTACATGAATAAGTATTGCAGTTTCTCCAGAAACAAAAGGTCAATGTAATTGTGTGTATTCAACATCGCCAAAACAGACGAAGCAATGCCCATTGATCCATAGATCGGGGATTGATGAAAGTACTGTCTAGCACTCTCTCCCAATGCAAATATCATAACTTTTTTGCCGCAGCATCCAGACGTTTCTTCTTGTGATCCCTGAGCTTCAATAGCACCTTGCCCTACTAGTAGTTGTTTGATTAGTTCATCCATGCACTGGTGCTTAACCCTTGTTTTTAGGTTTTAAACTTAAGTATGCCGTTTCAAATAGTGTTGCGCAAAGTGCATAATCGTTTCGCTGTTTAAACAAAAAAAACAAAAACTCCTAACCGGCTTTTGCAATGGAGCACCCGTCATGTTGTAATTGGTCTCAAGAAAATACCATAGTTTCATTTATCCTTTGARTCGGGTAACGTTATATAGCATGAAACTGTGACTTTTCAATCATTTTTTCTTCACTATATCACGCTTCCATCAAGATGAAATTTTTTTCAAGAAATCTTAGCGCTTGTCCCTAAGGATTTACAAAATGCAATTGAGACACCAGGTTAAAAAAAAAAAAAAAAAACAAAACAACAAAAAGACCTCACACTTGCAGCAGAGTTTTTGAGACGTGAAAAGCAAATATAATTGCTAGATACATTGCCTGTGTGCTTACCCTTTCATTTCAAGCAACAATCCAAAACATTCGCAAAGCACTATGTCTCTACCCGTCTCTACCAAAAGAGTATTTCCGCTAGTTAGGTTAGTTGGAAAAAGACACTCGTCTACAACAGCTACGGGGACCACCCACACCAACACGTCTGCGTCTGTTCAAAGTACTGGTTCTGTAAAAACGAGTGAGAACAAGCCCTTGAAAGAATCCATACCAAAACACATCAAGGCACATCAAAATGARGAGTCACTTCTACCCGATACCGAGTTTTACGCTCTTTTGCGTTTGAGAAGATTTAATGAAAAAGTCATGCAAAAGTTGAGAAGTTTGCAGAAAGATACGCAAGGCTCAGTAAACGTCTCTTTGGAAGAATTGTCAAAGCAAAAATTGAGTCCAAGAGAAAAGCAGTTAGACGAGGAATTGGATAAATTCTTTGAAAAACATTTGCACGAAAAGGACTTGATCAAAATCAACAACAACAGAGACGAAAAGACACAACAAGCAGCTACATATTTCCCAACAAACGTTTCTAGCAAACAAGTTCTATCCAAGGACTTTCCGAACTTGAACATCACCGATTTTGGTAGACCCTACACTGCTCAGGAACTATTTTTGAGGCAGTTAAAACACTCTGCGACAGTGGGCAAATTGGGTGCCAAAATTGACAACGTTTATTTTCCAAATAACGACATTTATAATCCTTTGCAGGCTAACGAAGTGACTATAGAGCATTTGATGGCTGCAGGTGTCCATTTAGGTCAAGCCACTTCCTTGTGGAACACTTCCACTCATCCATTCGTTTACGGGTCTTACAAAGGGATCCATATCATTGATTTGAACAAGACTTTACAAAGTTTGAAAAGAAGTTGTAAAGTTGTTGAAGGAATTGCTGAACGTGGGGGGATCATACTATTTTTGGGATCAGAAGCACAAAGAAGAGTTATATCCAATGCTGCCAAGATGTGCAGAGGTTACGGRATTCATACCAGATGGATCGGTGGTACGTTAACCAATCCAACTGAAATCGCAGGAGGTTGGGCAAGACAGAAAGTGGAYATGGCAGACAAYCCAACCGGAGAGCCATTGACAGATTTGCAAACGGACGGGTTGATCAAACCAGATTTGATCATTGTTTTGAATCCAAAACAAAACAAAACAGCATTGAAAGAAGCCATGAAAGTGAGAATTCCAACGATCGGGATTGTTGACACTGATTGCGAGCCTTCTTTRGTGACTTATCCAATTCCAGGTAATGACGACTCCGCCAGATCTGTCAATTTGATCGCTGGTATTCTTGCAAGAGCGGGAGAAACAGGTTTGAACAAGAGATTGAGAAAAGAGTGAATAACAACATCATATTTTWTTTTTTTTCTGTTGTCTGCTGTCTTTGAATTCATGCTTATAAATTTTATGTTTTCAGATTATAGTTTGCTCAAAAGCAAAATTTGAAAAAAAATAAAAAGCCCATGTACATATATAAAAAAAAAAAAAAGGGGGAAACATCCCCATTTTCTTAACACTTCTTTGAGCTCTAATTTTCTCTCTTGAATGTGTTTGGTGAGGTTCTGCTGCTCGTCATAATTTTTTCCTGGTTGATCTTGTCTTCTTCTTCCAAGTCACTTTCATCTTCACTATCACTTCTATCATCTTTTTGAACACCTTTGAAAACATATCTGTACAAAATTCTCAAAATCAAAAATAACCAATACAAATTGACTAATTGTAAAGCAGAAATCAAAACAAAAACAAATGGCAAAGATATCCAGCATTTATATTGTTGTTGAGCAAAATCCAAAATGTATGGACCAGAAGTTTTGAATTCTGTGAAAAGAGACCATAAAACTTTGATATTGACATAATGTCTCAAGTAGATCCATGAAATAACAAAACTTCCGAAAAATGGAGCTGTCCACGCACTTTCCAGATAATTGAAAATCTTGGATAAAGACAAAAACAGATCAGAAACGTCCATTGTAATGTAAATAATCAATCCCATATTGGTGAAATGGAAAACATATGAAGCCCAAATCAAAGATAGTGTCACAATGTGATGGAAAACCAATTCTTTGAAATCTTTTCTTGGTTTTTCCAATTGCAAAACCAAAACACAAGCTTGTTGGGTCCAAAAAGAGGCTTGAGTCAAATAAAACAGTTTCATGTAAAATTCCAATTGCAAATCAGGGTACGAAGCATACATTGGTTTTGTTTCGAAAAGCCACATTGGGGTGTGGTACATGATGGCTAATCCACAAGGYCCAGAAATACCATAGTAAACAACAGAGTAACATTGTTCCATCATTCTTTTCACTTTACTTGGCTTCTGCACACCAATGTATATGGAAAAGGGTTTCAATATCACCTCCATCAAGAAATCCYTGAAAAATGAAAAGAAAATCATATAAAAAAAGATAAAAGATAAATCCTTAATACCTTTCCCATATTTCCCAGTTTCTGGATCAAAGTATGAAATTGCAACAAATTGATGCAACCAATTTGATTCTGTGAAATTTGCTGATGAAAGATATATACTGAAAACAACAATCAAAATCAACAAAGGAGTTAACCATGTGTGTCTGTAAGATATTTCTCTATAGCTCAACCGAAATTTTTTCAACAAGTCTTCATCAGTGTTTTCGGTRTGCTCACTCAAACTGGCCAATCTTTTTCTCGATGCCAATCTACTCTTTTTGCTGGAGGCCATTGTGCTCAAACTTGGCACGGTGTCTCCGACATTGATGTTTCCCACTGATGAAGATCTTCTTGCTCTCCCTCTAACATTGGTTGGCATCCCGCTGACYGCTGAGCCAGACGCAGCAGTTGCAACGGTGTCTGAACTGATAGGTCTGAGCTCGGGCGTGTTTGAGCGCCTTTTTGTTTGATTTGTCATTGTGTGTCTGTGTGTCTGTGTGTCTGTGTGCCTGTGTGTTTTTTTTTTACTACAAAGTTTGTCAAACTTTSTATATCTGTTATATTATATATGCTTTGGCAATATAAAAAAAAAAACTTGGAATCCRSGTTTAATTGAAAAGKCWATCACTTTATATAAGTAGCCAACCAGACTTTATTACAATAGTACAAGACATCCGRACTGGAAAGCAGTCATTAGATTAATTTATTTATTTATTTTTTTTTGAACAAGAAAACATAATGAAGAATAGGCATCGAGCTTCTCAAATTTTGAGGCTATGCAAACTGGTGACCATGTAATGTTTTTGTTTACTGTCTGTCTGTCTGTCTGTCTGTCTGTCTGTCGTTTTTTTGTTTTTTTGTTGTTTTTTTTTTTCTAATTTTTCTTCACTTTTTGCTCTCCTGATTGATATGACAACTTTCAAAATGCAATGTTTTCCGCAACCCGGGTCGGGTCATTAATTTTTATCTCCCTTTTCATTTTTATTTTTTTGTTTTCCTGAATATTTTTATTCGTCATAATTTCCAATGCCACTGTGTTTTTTAAGTGTCGTATAAAAAAAAAGTAAAAAACTAAAAAAACTAAAAAACTAAAAAAACTAAAAAACCAGAAAACTAAAAATGATAGCCATATCATATCATATCATATCATATCATATCTTTGCATTTCAACACTGCCTTARGACTGGGCGCAAGACRCCCTCGGATTGATCAAACGCTAAACCACGCCTTCTACAAGCATGACGAATGCTCTAATGTGCTATATAAAATTCARCAATAATRGTTTMAATAAAGTCTTGAGGCTRGAAGGAGAGCTACTAACATCCATCAATTGAGTTAAACAACGGGAGAAACAAGGTYGATATCTYATCACGTGATACTGCGTGATAGCAGTTTTTGGCTGTGYTTCTTCGGAATATTTCCACCAAAAATAAAATAGAGGCGCCCTTAAAAAAAAAACGTAACATACTAAATACATGCTGTTGCCCGGTCCTTTAGCACATGCTCTAAGACCTTTTTATTCACCAAGCCTCTACTTTCTGCTCTGCTACAAAGAGATGGCAAACTTATCAGCAGCGTGTGTAAACTTATATCACAACGAATAACGTATCATCGCATGAGTATTTAAGAAACACGTTGAACACTTTTTTTTTTTTTTTTCTTTTTTTTTTAAAACCAAATACATTAGTCAACGACATTAATAATCGTCAAGCATCACAAATCAACACACATATCAATACAAAAAAAGCAGCTACACAATGGTCAAACGAGCAAAACTCAGTGCCGCGTTCCGCAAAGCAACAGACCCCTCTTTGAGAACAGATAATTGGGGTTATGTCATGGACGTAGTAGATCTAGTCAAATCTGGAAAAGGATTTGGTTTTGGTGAACACGATGAGTATGATGGAAATGAGGAWTACGACTTTTATAATGTGCACACAGCCAACAACAGTGAAAATATTATGGCTTTGATCTCTCAAAACTTGATGCAAGAGAACGCCAACGTGATTTTGAGAACATTGACTTTAATCATTGCACTTTCTGAAAATTGTGGCTCCAGAATTAGGGTTGCCTTGAGCTCTAAAAATTTTACAACTAACGTATTGTATGAAAAATTGATTAGCAACAGCGATGTTCATATTACCACTCGCAAGGAAACGGCAAAAACAGTTGAAAAATTGAGTGAAATTTTTTCCAGTGACCCCTCATTGAAAAACATGAGCGACTTATACAAGAAAATTCAAAAAAAACATCCTTACTTGATTGAATCGTCTAAAGTAGTTACATCTAAAAATGGACCAAATGTTCCACAAAAAACTGAAACTCATGAGGGAAAGAAAAATGCCGATTATGATGAAGAAAAGATGTTGGAAGAAGCTTTAAAACTTTCTTTGCAAGAATACGAACAAACTTCGAAAACCCCTGAGGCTACTGACACGGTAGTGGCGCATAAACGCCGTTCAGATGTAAATTCCCAAAACGAACAAATACAGCAAGCAGACCAAAGACAACAGCAACCACCCGCCATTAACAAAGTGCGGGCCTTGTATGATCTTCAAAGCTCTGAAGAAGACGAGTTGTCATTCAAAAAGGGGGACATTATAAGAGTCATTGAACCAGTCTATAAAGACTGGTGGAGAGGCTCACTCAACGGGAAAATYGGAATTTTTCCGGTCAATTATGTCGTTGCGATTCCTGAAAAAACGGAACAAGAAAAGTTGAGGGAACAAAAAGAGGAAAAATTTATTTTGGACAAAAAACAAAAAGTAGATTCTTTGCAGGCTGTTCTTGCTGAAAACAAGCACAATTCACCAGATACAATTTTACAAAACGAAGAGATTACACAACTATATGGTGAGGTGACCCCCTTGAGACCTGGGTTGACCAGAATGATAGGAAAATATGCATACAAAAAAGAAGAATTGCTGAGATTGAACAAAGTTCTCAATGATAGCGAGAAATTGTACAGCTCTATGATGCAYCAAGCAACGAGTATATACATGAACCCACCGCAACAACAACAACAACAACAACAACAACAGCCACAAATACCAGGCGCTCATCCTGTTCCATTTAGTGGGTATGCTCAAGCTGGAGGGAACATGCAACAACAACAATCACAACCAGGACATGGTATTCCTGCTATRCATAATGCGCAAAGACAGTTCGCACCCCAAGATGTTTATCCAAACTCAAGCACACCATATCCGATCACACCTCAGCAAACACAGAATCTTTTGCAGCAGCATCAGCCGCAGCAACCACAACAGTACCCCTTTTCACGTGGTGATTTCGGAGCTCAGTATCAAAATTATCAGCAACCTTACAGGTAGGGACAAGTATCAGGTTGTGTAGCACATACATTAGGAGTTGTATGATTTCACGATTTTTGAACCAAAAGCCCGCGTTTGCTTYATCATTAGCTCCACTTCTTTCGCAAAAAAAAAAAAAAAAAAAGACTATGAGTTAGTATCTGTTTCTAGCTTTGCTATACACAAGCTATGGACATCTTGCAAATCATGAATATCTTTTTTACATAGCTTGATGAACTTTGGGTCACTCGTGTATAGCTCAACCAACTGCGAAACCAGTTTTACGCACATTTGGTAGTCTTTTCTGTAGTAATAGTAATATACCCTGCTGTTCAATAAAGCCCTTTTCTGCTTATCAACAACACAATGCTCCCGCTGAGTCTCCGTGTCAAGTGGGATATTTTCGTTCGTTACGGCKAACCAGCCTTCCTCTTTTCTTAAAGGCCCCTGATTATCTTGATAGATTTTTTTTTGYTCCTGGTACTCCTGCTCACTTTGACCTTTTCTCAACTTGGTTTTACCAGTTGCTTTACGGACCAAAACTTCTCCCGTGGAGGAATCCAGCTCAATTGGCTTTGTAACAGCCTTGTTTTTAAGAGGCACATTTGGATCTCCTCCGGCAGTGGGGACTAATATCTCAGAGTAATCAGCTTTTTTTTTAGCATTCTCATTTAGTTTTATATGTTCAAGTTGTTCTTGTAGCAGGCTGACCGTTACTTGTTCAGGCGATGCGGAAGGCCGAGAGGGCAAAGGAGCAGTAGCAGTGTCCATMTTTGGTAGTCTGCAGTTTGGACTTTGAAGCAACTTCAGKAAGTATTTACTGAAAAACTGTTTCTGCATGTACAGCGATGCAATTTTTGGTCCTCCAATCRCRGAAAWATGATTTCAGGCTAGCTATAATTTTTCACATCACTCAGCTCCAGATATTGGATTTCTCAAGAGAGCCGAATCTGAAATGAAAAAAAGAAAAAAGTGCAGAAAGCGTCGCGACGCTCTAGCTCAAGTGCATCTAGCTGGGCAACGAACGCCTGTTTTTTTGCAGTCTTTGTCAAAAAAAAAAAAAAAACACAACCTTAATTTTAGAAGACAATCAATGTTTACTCCTTAGACTGAATTTGAGCGAWTTTGTKTGATTGGTACGAGCTGAAAGCAAGAACCTTGGAACAAAAAGGTYAAAGCAGCAAAAAGAGCAAGCTGTAAACATCAAACATACACCGAGAATGGTTTTGATATCTTCTACTATGAACCCGCTAACAAGCATGGAAAGCATATTGAGAAAACTTGTTGCACAGGCCCTACCCCAAGARATGCCACATGTTTCCAAAGATTTGCTTGCTGTGATTGATGCTGRCAAAGCAACCGAGGCGGGCTCTAGCTCTGCTGTCTCATTAAAGAAGCARCTTGCCAAAGTCATAGAAAGTTACAACGAAAACAACTTTGTTTCGGTCAGTTGGGAACACGACAACAAGTTGGARCATTCAATTGTTTCCAAGTACAACAAATTGGGATCTAGGTACATTGACTATACAAAAGGAAAAACTTTCCAAGTGGACCACTTAACTTTGACAGGCTCTGATGTTGAAGACTACGACAACACGGACAACTCAGTTGACATGGAAGCCATTCAGAAATTGAGCGCCGGTTTACAAAAGCACGCGGAARCAATCACTACTGACGTTGGTTTGGTTAACTTTGCTGTATTCCCAMAAACAGAGAGTTTTGAATCTGACGCAGAAACAGAAGTAAGCGAACAAAGTTCTWCGCCAATCAACTCGTACGTCTTGGTTATCACSATTACGAAAAACAACGAGCCTAACTACTGGAACGGGGTTTGGAAGGCTGTTTACACCTACACTGAAGCAGCAGAGGCAACGGTTGAGGGACAAGTGCAATGCGATGTCCACTATTTTGAAGAAGGGAACGTCAAGTACAACCACACGGAAACACTCCCTTCAACAGCTGTTTCTTGCGGTGCAGACACGAAAAATGTTGAGCAAGTGCTTGGAATTATTTCTGAGTTCGAAGCAAGCCTTGACGATAAGATTATCAAGTCTTTCTTGGATATGAACGAGACAGGTTTCAAAAATTTGAGAAGAATCTTGCCTGTTACGAGATCGAAAATCAACTGGGGCAAAAGCATTGGCAACTATAAATTAGGTAAGGATGCGTCAAGCAGTGGATTGTAAGACGATGAATAGAAATCATTTTAGTGAATGTTGTGTTTACTTCTTTTGTTCTGTTGTTGTTTTTTTTTTTTCAAAACACTTTGTATAATGTGTAAAGTACGAAAAATATAACAAGGGCCAAACCAACCATTTTCCAAATACCGGTGCCCGCTCTCATGGACCGTGTAAGTCTTGTAGAAGAGTTTTTCAAGTTGCTCATCAAGGAGCTAAAATGATTGGATAAGTTGTCCAAAACACCCATATCATCTTGTGCCTGCAAGTGTATGTCGCTGTTTATCTGTCTAAATGTTGAAAGCTTCGAAGCAAGCTCGTCTAGCCTTTGATTGTTATTGTTTTCCAGCTGCTGGTATCTTGAGTCGGACATACTGAAATCGTGTTTTTTTTTTTTTGGTTTTTTGAGTTATCTTGGATTATTTGTTCAGCAGACTATTGAATTGTTTTATTTGCAGAAGTAATGCCTCTAATAGAACTCTTTGTGCTGATATATTGTTGTTGCTTCAAGTTCCAAACTGTTTTGAAAAATCAGTTACTTTTTGAATGGTTTTTAGTATGGTTGTTTACTCATTCTTTTGCTCCAACTCCAATTTCACAATTTCCTGATTTCCTCAAATTCATCATCAACATTCCTCTCCTAATGTAAGATTTGATGCATCGTGCGGGCAGTCGATAAAAACAGAGTTTCCGACGCTATCAAAAACCTGAAAAACCTGRAAAAAAAAWGTGTAAAGTCTTTTGTGACAAATTTAACTTTGTGTATGGGTGTGTTTACATCCTAACATTATAAATGAAAAAARAACTGAATYTGTAGCTTTTTTTTTGCAAAACAACACCAAAGGTAACATTTTTTGCAGWCATGGTTTTTTATCACAAACAGTTGTAGACGTTGTTGCTTGAGTCTAAAAAAAACGTCTCGGCCWATATATTYTTTTTAGGTAATTGARACGTGGAAAGTGACTCTSCATGCAAGCTTGCTGACTCAGATAATACGTACAGCAAAGGTAGATTTTTGTGTTTGTTTTWTTTTTTTGCTYTATTTGTAAATAMATCTTTTGCAAGTTTGTTTTTTTCTKGCCTAWAKCCAGCCTAACATTTTTGCACTCTGAACTTACAGCTTGAYTGGCTCTAGGCAGAACGATTTYGTCGTTTTTCCTGCTATTTTAATACRGAGGCTCGACGCATTCTAACTTTTTTTTTTCTGACGTTTTTCCAACTCTTCTTACTGACGTGCAATTTGTTCATGAGTTTCTTTTTTCCTTTCTTTTTAGRCCRTTCATGATTGAAACTTCTGGATTGTTTCCACTTRTTCAGTTCCCAACTGYTCTTGATTKGTRTTTTGCAAAWATGGTTMTKGTAGCCTGCTTTGCTATTGTGTGTTCTTCCCCCATGTGAAGCACTGGTGTACTTGCCGTTGAATGAGTTACCTATACTTAATCTTTCTTGATGGAACCCTTTTCATGTGTGATGATTGATTGTAAGAGAATAACAACGAAGAAGAAGAAGGAAAAACCCCAGAAACTATATCAAAATGTCTAGTGTTAAAGCTTCTAACTGGAGATTAGTCGAAGTCGGCCGTGTTGTTCTAATTAACCAAGGTCCATCCGCTGGTAAATTGGCTGCCATTGTTGAAATCATCAACGACAAACACGTATGTATTTGAATATCACCACCACCACCACCACCACCAATAATGAAAATAAAAACTYATGAGAGAACAAAAMTTTGTTCAGGAGTTGAGAACATTGCATGATTACGAGAGCAGCGACACCAACCCAAAGAGTGAAGTTTAAAAAAAAAAATGTGCTAAATGTCTGCGCAACACCAAATCAAAYCTGACTATTAAGATTATACGCACAGCGTATGCCCAAAGAACTAAACAGCAATCTCAAATTAGTTTAAAAACTTAGCATAGTGGAAAGAAGACAGGGAAAAGCTTTTCAGCACAAAAAACGGATAGCRTARTGATAGTGTCAAYGAAATCAGTGACGTATATCAAGATGCCACATACCAGACTGGCCTTTGAGACTATCGATGCGATACGAGTGGTAACCTTTTATKTGAACARAGCTGATTGTTGGAATGACCAAAAAAAAAAAAGCTTGAAAGCTTTGATTGGCGGCATCGTGTTRTATCAATAGCTTCATTGCATAAAGACAGCAAGATYAATTGGTGGAMGATGGTTCCAAACGTTTCYAGTAGAACCATCACAGATCTGCATGCAGCGTTGAAAACCTTTTTTTTTTTTGGTGTCTTTGCAAAGGAGTTTTTTGATTCACTCCAGCTACTTGACAAAAAACACGCCTCATTTCAATCAAGATGCACAACTCAATCAAATCCACATTAGGTCTTACAGAACACTCTTTAGCACACACACYGCTTTTGTTTYAAAATACTTTTGCAARAAAGAGTTTGCTCAKCTTTTTTTTTATCCGCATAATATGACTGATGTTGCATTTACGCTTCACGCTGTTTTTTGGTTTTTGGACTCGTGCTCTCACTCTCATCCTCTAATTGTCCCATTACTCTGAGCTTCTCATATGCAATTATGAACATCCTTTTACTAACAAGTTGATTTATACATCTGATGATATGTTCAAGTTTATCACTTCTTTTCGTTTGAGCTTTTTTTTTGCTACTTGATTGTAACAAAACATGAAGCAACGGAACAAGTGTGCGAAAGCATGTGCTATCAAAGAAAGTGTATGCAAATTTTTTTCAACAGGTTTTAATTGACGGTCCAGAAACCTCTGTTCCAAGACAATCTGTCAACTTGGGTCACGTCGTTTTGACTCCATTGACCTTCGCTTTGCCAAGAGGTGCTAAAACCGGTACTGTTTCTAAAAAATGGGCCACTGCTGGTGTCTCTGACAAATGGGCTGCTTCCGCTTGGGCTAARAAAATTGCTCAAAGACAAAGAAGAGCTGCTTTGACCGATTTCGAAAGATTCCAAGTYATGGTTTTGAGAAAACAAAAAAGATTCTCTGTCAAAAAAGCTTTGGCTAAAGCTTAATTGAACTAATATAAGTTACAGAAAGCTGCATACTATGCTATTCTTTTTTTCCGAGTATATAATTATATATGTCACAGACGCAATGTTAGTTTCTAGTTTTAGACGTAGTTTTAATAGAACAAAAAAAATTTAGATGTTAGTTTTTGATATGTAATTAGCGATGTCTTGCTGAGAAGAATGTTTTCAGAGAGATGATGAKGGTGTATTTGTGTGATTTTTGATTGACTTGTCTCGTCAGAATAGGGCATACTGGAGATGACCACTCAAGGCTTGTATTTACCTAAAGTCAACCTAAAGTCAACCCGGTGCTCAGTTATTTTCAGTAGAACTTGAAACTGGGCATGCCTTGCAATTCACAAAACGATGTTGGATGCCAAAAAACAAAAATCTCTTCCTGCAATCGGCAACGCCGCATTTGTTTAACGTCTATAGGGTAGCCCTCTTTTCTTGAAGGTGCAGGCGGGCGACACTACCTTTGCTTTACTTTCTGATCACGCGTTAAGCTCAAACGCGCGTTTTATTGTTTGATCTAATTTACTTTACATCAAACATACATACTCGTTACTTTCTATTTCTGAGTTAGCCGCTACAAAGAGCCACTTATAATACACTGCTCAAGCATCTTGCGCTAGGACCAAAGAAAACTGTTAACCGATATTGCCATACTTTGAGCATTTCCTTCAAATGAATCAGAAACGGTACGTCTATGGATAGATGCTGCATAATTCGCTATACTGCTTCCCACCTGCTGGATAAATTCAGTGGGCAGAACCCCACAATCTCAAATCTGCTATGCCTGGCCATATTCACCGCGGTTGGCAGAAAGTTCATTTATGTCCATTTCGAATTTCTTATTCACGTTTTCAGTAATTCTTCTTAGCAGTTCTGTTCACTTTTTTTTTCTGGCCATCTGCARGAAATTGGCAAAATCAGAGGAACCAGCTATCTTGYGCAACGTTTATTCAAACTTGAATTCCTTCCTACTGTATGCTTTTAGTTAGTAAAGCGGCAACTTGGTAMTAACTTATTTGTGGCTCACAAAACRTTMCAGTAACATTTCGGTGGTCGYATGCTTTCAATTACAAAARAGGGGCTACTCTTTCCAGATTTGTTACTATAACATGATGAAAAATACCGTTAGTACCATCTGTGATTTATTTTTAAAGTAGATGTGTTTCAGAGCAAATAACAATCTCAGCGAAAAAAAAAAAAAAAACAATTCAGATATGTAAATGCCTCAGCGCTCTTTCTTGGCAACACTGACGATAAAAGTCCCAAATCGAACAAATGGAGCAAAGAAACGTTGATCTGTATTTACCTGTTCATAGAAATATATAATCACCAGAGAGACTAAAGGGATGTGCAAAAGCGTGAAACTTAGAATCAATCGATAGCATGCYTCACAAACCACCTGTTGCTTTACAAAAAGCTTCCAATATGACCGATCTTCACAATGCGCGTCGCGTCGTTGAGCAGAAGGGTCGGTATAGTGTTTGGAAAAACAGTAAAACGCCTCATATAAACTGCCAACAAAAACAGCTCTTAGCACGCGTATAGGAAAAACAAGAAAGGCTCATCATAGTGACATCCAAACCTTCCACAAAAAAAGTGAGTGATGTTCTTTTGGCGATAACCCAAGCATTGGGTCTCACCTCTAGCTTTTCAAAACTATGAAGTATAGTTTCGCTCATGCAATTTTGGATGAAATACTAACCTCCCGAAAAAACTATATTTGAAGCGTTTCTTTCAATTATAAAATCGAAGCGAAATAATCTCGATCAACGGGTGTTGGGAGAGGAAGACTTTTGATGTTTCGATCTTAAACATTGTTTTTTTTGGTCAATCCAAAGTTAACGCTGCTAATAAGTAGTTTCAAAAAGATATATTTTTTTTTCATCTCAGCGCAAAAATCTAGCAATCTTGTGTTTTTTTTTGTGGTACGTGCGATGCTTTCGCAATAACCACATGTTCCGACTTCCTTTGTTTGGTGCCAGTTTTTTTTTAGGACTGGACATGTGTCTGCGATTCAATGTATGGCTATCAAAGTTTAGTAACCACTAATGACGTGTCCCCATTCTTGTTAGAGTTGCAACGTGTACATTTCCAAACCCAAAAGTTTTCCCAGCTTGGACTGAGCAAAAGAAATCAAAAACCAGCGACGGAGATTGTCTGGACTTGCTACATGCACTGCAAAGTATTTCTTCTAGAAGCTGATAGTTTGAGCTCAGAGTTTTTGCGAGCGGGACAGAAACTTCATTTTCACAGAATTTATGATGATGATTAGAACATCAGTTTGCTAAAATTCAAACCATACTGTGTCTGCTATATGCATGGATCTACGATCGGTCAAAAAAAGGCCAATTTCAAAGCTTTGTCTGTTGTCCCCAAAAAAGACTCTTGAATAATAACTGCAAAGCTTTGTCTGTTGTCCCCAAAAAAGACTCTTGAATAATAACTGCTTACTCGTAAATCTTTGCTGTTTGCTGTTTTTTTTCCGACACAGTGCACATGTCGCAATGTTTTAGTATTGTTCCTTAGTTGATCCCGTGCAGAAGCCTATGTAAACTGTCATGCACTGAAAGAAAAATCCACCTACTTTGCTTGGCTATGCGAGCTTGCAGGGTCTAGAAAATATTAGTTAATGCTGTAATCCTCTTCATGCCTCTGTATTTTACATAGCAATTTTCATCAGGACTTTGTTGGGCAATGCAAAAACAGACACGCTCGATTAAGCCTACACGATGRATATGTACTGCTCCTAATTTTCTTTCGAAAACTTGATAATGAGTTTATATTCTTATTTCTCTGAATGCGCAATCTACCTTTGCACGTACTTATCCATTATGTTGCTTGTGTCAAGGTTGCTACTAACTCTTAACGTATCTTCTTTGATTAATGAACTACGAACCTACGGTAGCGGTAAAAAAAAAAAAAGACGAAAAAATACGCTTCCGTGGACCATGATAAATATAATCAGCACACCCATGGTTGGTTTYCATCATAGGTAACCCATGTTCCTTTTACCCTTGTTGARGGCTCTTCAGCAGTGGAGATGACATTGGTTCACAATTTTTATACGCCGCATACAATAGAAGCTAAACGTAATCCAATAAAGTCATGAGCTCTACACTACTTGAACTTCCTATCGGCTCCTRCAGYTCAAAGCTTTTGGATAGTAACTTTTGTATGCAGAGAGAGAACGGAAAAAGAAAAAAAAAAAGAAAAAACCAAAAATGCTCAGTCAAGCCATTCGAAGGTCAAACTCATTGAGTGTATTAATCGATAGCAACCTTTTTTTGTGTGCATAAGAAGGAAGAAAATCAGGAATAACTCTGAATGAAATGGTGACTAGCCGACCAAGAGACGATAAATATAGCTTTCCCTCAGCAGAGCGTCGCCCGCCCCCCACATATAATGGCGTTTTTTTTGGCTGGCAAAACTTAATTTATGCTCACGTGAATTTTGAAGTGCACTTTGCTTGCTTCTACCTGCAAAAAATATAGGCTTTGAAGAACTCAATTCCAGAGCAGCAGATGATATGGAAAAAGCAAACGAAATGTCAAAGAGCAGTCGGCCTACAGCAAGACCAAAATCTTGTAAAATCCATTGGTGCTTACAAAATCGGCACTTTATCCAAGAGCTTGTGATGCATTGGTTAAAACTAATTCGACTCCATATAAGCTTGAGCCGTTCTTGACGATTTTATTTCTTTGCCATCCTTTTGAAATATGCAGTGTGGTGCATTCTTTTTTATGCTCTGCTTTAACTTGACTTCAGCTGTTTTTGCTRAACTTGCCTGCACCGTAGCTTCTAACTTATAAGCACCATCTACTATTTTGCTGTCGTGGCAGRTTTGTACCAGCCGATTCATTTCGCTTGATCTTAATTTACTTTACTTTTGATTGAACGGTGATTTCTTGACTTTTGTTCTTTCTACCTTTCTGGGCTTTCTGSGTCAACACCAATTCCAATGATCAAATATTTCAGAAGGGCGGTACAAACCCAAGCGGGTTTTTAATTTCTTTATTTTTGTTTGGCGGTTTTTTGATAGTGTCCATTTCACGTTACTTCCAAAAGCATACTATAATGTGTGCAGCTTGAGTCAAGAAGTATTGGTGTTGCATAACGCACAGATACTTTTATGTAACCCTTGTACATTCCATTCCAAAGCAGGTATSTTTCAGTCAAACATTCTCCTTTGCCATTTGTTCTAAACAAACGTCCACCTAAAACGACACGAATCATAAGAGTTCACACACGATTGGGTGAATYGCCTAAAGTCAAGCATGCCTTTTTTCATAGTTGTGGCGTTTTCGTGATCTGCGTAAAAGTAACCAATCAAAGTAATGTTGTGTTGTGTTGACTATGAGCTGTAAAAAAAAAAATGAGATGAACCTCACCACCCTAGGATTTTAAGAGAGTCTTTAGGATTCCTAGTAGCATCCAAAGCTTCCCAATTTTTGGTAWAAAAAAAAAATGGCGCTCATTGCTATTTGCTTCCTACATGCTCCTTCTCACATTGCCTTTCGTTCAAACCAATAAAGGTGTAACGGAAAAGTAATCTTAAGAGACTGAAATAAAGAATTGATGAAAAGCAATCGGCGGTAAGCGAGCTGCGCATTATTCTGACGTTCTTTGTGCAGAATAAATTTGCTCTTTTTTGAACTCTGCGGAACCCTATTCATATCTTCCCTTGAACAAAAACTTAGCTAAAAATATAGTGCACCCTAGAGCCCTAGTTTACCAACATGTATAAGAAWTAACATGTTGTTAAATTGTTTAAATTTACAAACAAGCTTCAATCTGAAACATTCGAAAGCGTTCAAACTTTTATTTTTTTGATCAAACGAAAAACAAACATCCAAAATAAAAAATAAAAAATTACTGGAAAGCATTCTAAGAGTAGTTCRAAAGGTCTTTCTAAGAGTCCAGAACTTTTGCTAAYCACTTTTATTTTTCCTTCTAACATTTAATTGACAAGCATRCTTGTTGGATCACAGCTTCCAATGGAAAGATATTGAATAAGAAGCAAGCATTCATATAAACATATAAATATAGACTTTTGCTGCTCCTTGTAATCATTATGCTTTGGAGCGGCAAGAACTTTCCTTAGCGTTGGGYCTTTTTAAGGAGTACGTGCTTTTCATAATCTTCGTATAAAAAATATCACAAAACTTGTAGGAGTTTTCCTTTTTCTTGAACGGGGATTCAACAGTAAATCAGCTGAGTGATCAGGAGGGCATCCAAGAAAAACATGTATTTATTAACAAGCAGTGTCTAGCTAAGTGAGGAGGATGTTAGCACAAAAATGCATGAGTCTATCCATAAAAAGAATAATCGTTTTTGACGATAGAGTGTGATCAATAGACGCCCAGCTGTTAAAGTACCTGATCAAAACCACTAACGAGGTGTGGGTGTAACACRATATCAAAACAAACACCCATACAACAACAGTAAGTATAAGCTTAAAAGTTTGGTTGCAAACTTTTTYCCCTCGGAACTTAAAAACAAAACACAATATTGCATTACTAAATTAAAACATYAYTTATATACACTATTTAARTTTATAATAAACTTTAAAGCATACTTTAAAAATAAATCTATAACTAAAACATATTAAAACGCAAATAACACGTTGCACGTGATTTTGCTGATGTAAAATCTACACATGTTGCTTGTAAACAGCACGTGATTAAATATGCACAAGTTTAGCTTAAGATATATTATAACGCACGTGATCATTTGCTTTGTAACATGTCTCTGTGTTCTRAACCAAGCACGTGACTGTAAGATATTGTTGTTGACCTGTCTTCACCCGTTTTGTCGGGTAATGTTAATATCGTACAAAAAGTCAACCTTTACTTGCCAGCTAAGGAACTATATGTCTACTGGAAGATGTAAAGAGTTTAGTTCTCTGTTATATATCTTGCTATATAGGTTTTGCAATTTTTTAGCTTCAGCAAAATGTGTTTTGTTTTTGTTTTTGTAGGGGAAACACACGGAGGCAGGTGTTTGAAATTTGAGCTGCGCTATGGTCGTTTTTATTTAGCCATTGTTGCAGTTTTGCTTTCTTGACCKGCACTCTCAAAGGTGTGCCTTGTTACAAAAATTTGGCTTGCACTGCTGTAATGAAGAGCTCTGTTTTTCCACACCGAAATTTCACAACTACAGGGCGGCAGCAAAGAGTAGCAAGGCACGCTAGCCGTAAGTTTTTTTTACGCTCAGCATTCTTTTTCTTTGGGCAGCACAGCTTTATCAAAATACTTTACTTACATTTTAGCCTATCCGGATAAGTACCTGAACTATTGCAGGGCTAAGCTTGTAAATAGCAGGTCACATGCTTAATAGTTTCTGAATGCCTGGTTCGGCAAGTCGTAGATGTCAACAAAAAAATATAGCAGCACGTGCAATTGTGACTTGCCACAACATTGCTATTCAGGTGCACAAAACTGTGGTGGTGGTAGTGTGTACAGATTTTTGTGGTATTCATACTGCTCTATAGTTGAGCATCTCAGTGACAAGATGCAAATGGTAAACGGGAAATGGAAGCTACACAGCAAACCTTTGCCTTTGCGTAGCATYATTTATAAGTAGCGGGCTTGATGAATTTCTGCCAGCTGTTTGACTACTCCTAGTAGCATGTCGTGTTTGTCGTCACGTTGATTTTGCATTTGACCTTTGAATACCTATTCAACAGAAAGCTACAGGAGACAACATACTCAAAGCACGCAACAGCAATCGATCAAAATGGCAACTAATATCACTTGGCATCCAAATTTGACCCACGACGAAAGAAAGGGATTAAGAAAGCAGGAAGGTGTCACCATTTGGTTGACTGGTCTGAGTGCCTCTGGGAAGAGTACCATTGCTTGTGCTTTGGAGCAACTGTTACTACAAGAAAAYGTCAATGCATACAGATTGGATGGGGACAACATCAGATTTGGTTTGAACAAAGATCTGGGGTTTTCTGAAAACGACAGAAATGAAAATATCAGAAGAATTTCCGAAGTCTCCAAACTTTTTGCTGACTCATGTGCTGTTTCCATCACATCATTTATTTCACCATACAGAGCGGACAGAGACAAAGCCAGAGAACTGCACAGAGAAAGTGGATTGAAGTTCATTGAAGTATATGTTGATGTTCCATTGGAAGTTGCTGAACAAAGAGATCCAAAAGGCTTGTACAAAAAAGCTAGGGAGGGGATCATCAAGGACTTCACCGGTATTTCTGCACCATACGAAGAGCCTTCCGAGCCTGAAATTCACCTGAGAACGGATAAGCTTACCGTTGAAGAGGCTGCCGAAAAAATCTACGAATACCTAAAGCAAGAAAAAATTATATAAAGGGGYGTGCTCCATTATCCACTTTATTCTTTGAGCGGGAAAAACTTTATTTACAAGCTGTTGAAAACCGTTGCTTTGAAGAAAGAGAATTGCGTATTTTGTTCAGACTTCTGATACATACTTATAAAATACTATATTTATTATACAAACGTTTTTAGCTCTTGCATTGTTTGGCTTATTGATCTTATTGCACAGATCCGCTGCGTGTCTTTTTTT
>LPNM01000006.1:961921-974524 GCA_001747045.1 Hanseniaspora osmophila | reverse complement strand
TTGTTTTCTGGACAAGACTCTTGACAGTGTGGGACACGCTCATCTTGAAACACAGTGATCATCGTTTCAAGCTGTCGAGTCTAGCCTGCAGTTGATCATCCATGGACTGTGGTACTTTTTGGGGCTCAGCAATTGCAGAAAGCGTTTCTGGGGCTTCCAGATTCTGGGAAGGAACGTCGTTTAGCTTGGTGTTCAAGTCAACGCCAATCTCATCTAGCACTTTGTTGACAATTTCATCTGCTTCCTCTTCGTCTTCGAACTCATCSTCGCCCATGGCGTCATCAATCGCTTCGTCGACCATTTCTTGTCTCTGGTCCATCATGTCGTTTTGTTTTTCAAATTCCATGGTAATTTGTTGCAACTGTGGTAGGTTTAAGCTGTTGTTCAACATGCCCAACAACCCAGTGGCTTCTCTCATGGACTGTGCCATCTGGTCAGAAGATCTGACGGTCTGAATTCTTAAACTAATGGCTTGCAACCTGGTTGCCATCATGTCAAACTTCTCAATATACTTCTTGGTTCTCACCAAGTCTTTAGCCTGCAACTTGGCCGCCTTAATCTGTCCATTTTTGGCGGATTTCTTTATGTCTTGTACCAACTTTCTTTCTTGGCCCTCGAGCTTGTGCTTTTCTCTTTCCAACTCYCTTTGTGCTCTTTGCAAAGAACGCTGGTTTTTTCTTAGCTTCTCTTGCGGGGTCATTTGTTTCCCAAAAACCCAATCTAGGATGGCCATGACGCTAATGTAGTGAGTGCCAGTACTTTTAGGCTTTGCTGTGTGTTTATGGAAGGTCTTGTGCGGGAAAAATTGCTTGATATGTTTTTCTTGCGTGGAATTCTTGTTTTGATGTAATCTGTGTAGAGACTAATCTATCCCTATTCCTGAAAAACTGTCTACTGATAGCCTGYTGCGTGTTTGCGAATCCCTTTGGCAAATTCCGCCTTTTGAGTGTAGRGCCTTTGGTTTTTTAGAGCAGTGTAATTTCGGAGTCAGATAAGGCCGAGGAGGCGTTGTTTATTCAAAAAAAAAACACACACACACACACACACACACACACACACACACGTTGCTCGAAATATATGCGCCCGAAAAATTGCGCCAAAACCAGCCAAAGATTTCGAGCCTGTTTTTTTTGTAGTTTTTCTTGTCAGAATCAGCGATCTTGAAAATAATTTTCAGACTTTCGAATGCACACAGACTATRGCGTTTGAAACGAAAGCTTTCGGTTTCAGCTTTCTCTGAGCATAGAAAAGCCAACAAGCCGCAACCGTGACAAAAGAAGCTGGAAGTCCAAGTTAAATAGCCATGTTATACGAGTTAGTTGCCCTAGTGCGTACRCCCAGAGTGTTGACCAAGCAGAAGTATGAAGAGGCCAAGGAAGTGGCTTTTACTGCCGGTAAGCTAGTGCTTGAGAATAGAGGTGTCATTAGAAGAGTGATTCCAATGGGCCAATCATTCCTGCCAAAARCCGTCAAGAAAAACCAAGAGGAGCATTTTGAGAGCTATAACTTTTTGATGTTATTTGATGCCTCTGCCGGTGTTCAGACTGAAATTTTGAGAAGTTTGAGAAAAGACCCAAGAGTCATCAGAAGCAATATCATGAAGGTTGATACCAGCAAAACATATGACGTTACTTCATCGATTGACATGGCGCAAGGAAAGTCCTCGCTACTTGATATCATCAAAGACAAGACCATCTGAGCTTTTTGATGGTGCTCGAGCATAAGGTTATCCTGTGGTGTGTTAATRACACAGAGAACGGTTGTACAAAAAATGCTTTTGCTCAAAAAAACAAAAAAAAAAACAAAGCAAACTGAAGCGTGTAAATAATGGTCTGTAGATGCAATGTAAAATATATATATATATAAGGAACTAATTTCAATTTTTGGTACCGATCATACTTGACGTGTTCAACAATTTTGGTAGTCTTTCTGATAACAGCATTTGAAGAGGTGACGACTTCTGCTATTGATGTGAACCAAAATAGGAAGCGACTGTCTGCTCACGGTTTTCTGCAAAAAAAAAAAAMAAAACAAAAATACGTACTCTTACTGTGCTGAAACACCTCGAGTCAGATGCCTTTTGTAAGAAGCTAAAAGAAAAAAACWAAAAARATGGTTGCTAAGAGATTCGAACTCTTGCATCTTACGATATCCGAGTGTTCCGTTGCAGCTAACTGCAACTGGAAAGCTAACTGTGCTAACTTGAATCGGACGCCTTAGACCGCTCGGCCAAACAACCATTTGTTATATTTGATAGAGCTTCAAAACACATAAGTCAGCGACCCAGCAACTGTCCTATTATACTGAAGTTAATATGGCAACCTAATCACGAAAGTATCGGCAAGGTCTCCGCCAAGACCCTCTGAAGTGCTCAACAATCGGATGCAAGCTACCCKCTTGAGCGCAAAAGTGTTTTGAAAATTTTTGCTGTGCAAAACTTAAAAACAGACATAGAAATATATAGATCGARATATACACACACCAATTAGACAGTAGCAACAATTTCGTTGGCATTTTCCAAAACCTCCACCATTCTTTTGCACTCTTTTCTTCTTTGGATGGTAATGTCGTTTTCTTTTGTCAAATCAGACACTTTTGGATTATCATACAACTTTTCTAGCAAAGTTTTCTGGATATCGTTTTTAGACTTGACAATCAACTTAAGCATGACGGCTTTTGGAATGACGTCAGCAATGTTTTTCTTGATGATCCCAAAATAACTTTGGATCAATAGCTTGATGACTTCAGTTTCAATGGTTTCCCTTTCTGTCATTTCCCCGGTGGCTTTCAAGATAGGCGGAGGACTTTCCAAAGAAGCCAATTTTTTCTTCGATTTGGAAGAGAAGAACCCACCAAAAAATCCGTTTGAGGCGTTCTTATCACTAACGCCGTTTGCCCCCGCATGGCTGCTAGACAAGTTGCCCCCCTTCGTAGAGATTGGTTTGCCTGTTTTGGGATCCAGTGGGACTTGAGGATTCAATCTCTCTTGGACCATGGCCATTGCGTCACTCCCTCTCAACAAGTCTGGGTGTGCAGTGTTAATGTATGTTTCTTCTGCGCTGATAAGATCTCTGACAAACTGATTGGTTGGAACCATGCTTTCTTTGATAAACTGGATAAAGCAGTTAGACAACGCTTCTCTAAGACCCGGGTATCTGTTGAACTTTGGTTGTGTAATGATTTGCTTCAAAATTCTCACCAACTCGTCAAAAACCAATGTCACCAATCTCAAAGAAGGGTCGTGGAATCTCTTGATCTGTTGTTTCACCAAAACTTCGAAAGCTTCAGTCCCAACAAACAACGAAGGAGCAGACCCAGAGCTGTTGTACATTATAG
This sequence comes from Hanseniaspora osmophila, assembly GCA_001747045.1. NCBI lineage: Eukaryota > Fungi > Ascomycota > Saccharomycetes > Saccharomycodales > Saccharomycodaceae > Hanseniaspora > Hanseniaspora osmophila. The sequence goes on along the minus strand of LPNM01000006.1, from coordinate 971,188 downwards.
TTCTGATATCAGAGTCCTTGATTTGATCAAAAGGCTCCAAGGAGTAAACACCGTTTTTGAAAATTTCGTGGAACACAAAAGAAATTCTGGCCCCACCCGATAACTCTTGGCTAGACAATTCCTTGTATTCACCATCCAAGATTCCTGTATATTCTTTGGTGAAGTCTGTGATCATATTCAAGATAATAGAGTTTGGAGAGTCCATTCCTTCCGGACCCAACGCAATCAATTCGTCCCTAAACTTTTTTAAAGTAGTTTCGATTTTGCTTTTGATCTCAGGCAAGGTTTGTCTGATATGATGCAACAAGATCGAGTTCAACTTTTTGGCCAAGTAAGGAGTACCACAGTACATCGACTTGGATCCATAGGAAGCATGGCTTTCAAAAAAAGTCTTTTCATCTTTTAAAGCTTCTCTGATGGTTTTGTGGGATTCGATGTCTTTCTGACCCCTGTTAATGACAGGAATGTACCCGTATCTCAACGGAATGACTCTGCCAGCCAAAATGTCAATGACATCCGTACCGGCATCCATCAAGTCCACCTTGGTTAAAACACCAATGGTTCTGGTACCCTCAGGGTCAACCTCTTTGGCTAGTTTCAAACCATCAGAATTGGCCAAATCTGCGTTTGCAGGGTTCACAGATAAAATGATGGCATTGGGTTTGGAAATATAGGTGAAAAGCATGTCTTTGATTTGTCTCTCGATATCAGGAGGCTGATCACCAACTGGAACCTTGGTTAGCCCTGGAAGATCCACCAAGGTCAAAGTCAAAACGTGTGGGGAATAGATTCTTAGATTGATTGGGATCGGAGAAATCCCAGCGTTTTTGCCTGTTGTTCTGTTGGTTTCTTCCACAATTTCTTGTCTGATTTCGTTAAAGTTGTAAAACTTTTTGTTWGGCAAATGCAAAAACTCACCCCACTCGTCTTTGTTGTCTTCAGATTGCCCCTTGACCTCAGTTTGAGGTTTGGAAGCTGTGCTGTCACCCAAGTTGATCARGTCGTTTGGAGAAGCCGATGCGGCAACTGCAGTGCTAGATCTTCTGTTGATCAATTGCAACACCAACGGTCTTCTGGTGACAATACCAGTACCTCTTGGCAAAAAGTCTCTCCCAACAATGTTCTCTAAAACAGACGATTTACCACTACTTTGGGAACCAACAACGGTAATTTGAGGCAAATCAATTGGGGATTGGGAGCCCCCACCCAATGGGGCCAAAGCGTCTTGTAGCTTGTTAATGGTAGCAATCAAAGTTTCATCCATTGTGAGATTTGTTTATTTGATGCTTGAGTGTGTGTGTGTGTGTTTTTCTTGGTGGATGAATTACTTTGAGCWGAAAGTGGGCAATAACAAATGARTGCTTTWCARCTGAGAAATCTAAAGGAGAATGSGGTAGGATTTAAAGAAATCAACTCAGCTTGATCAACGCAGAAATTATGATGCAAAGGTAGAACAAGAATCTTAAAATATAAATCAACAGGAAAAAAAAAAAACGCCCCCCTCTGAGTTTATCTGAACTTGGCCAGATCAACAAGCCGCCTTGGGACAGATAAAAGATCGAAAAGATAAAAAATCTGAAATTTTCCTCGTAGTCGGGTGACGTTTGTTTTTATAAAAGAGAAACACGAAAATTTACACTACAAAAAGACCAGAAGAAAAAGAAAATCCAGTAACGCATTTACTTGGCTGTACAAGGTTTAAACTTGGTGTTAGTCGTATGTCTGCTATTTTTCAGCTAAATAATTTGCTAATACAATCACGGTTTCTGATATATCTCTTTCATTATACTTAGATTTCTTGGATGTGTTGTTCAATTGTGAACTCACTTTTCGTTATCAACTGCACTAAACCAAGTAGAAAAAAAAGAAGACTAGAAAACTTCCAAAGAATAAAAGCTCAACTCAGTGATACAACTGTGTGTAGGACTATTGACAAATTGACACTTTGCAGTTTGTCTTGATTAAAGAAATACAAGTAGTTTTTTTGTTGTTTTTTTTTTTTACCTCAAATTACTAGACTTTTTCCAATAACGTTTCCAACATAGTTTTTTGTTTTGTTTTTTTTGACCGTATTTAAAAACAGGCTCTTTCACAGCAACTAACAATTACTCTTTTCATTGCTGAAAACATTCATACAAAAAGCTTATTTTTACGAAAATTGCCACCTGCTATTCATTTATAATACAGGGGGAAAAAAAAAACCACAGGTGTTAASAAGCAGATCAATCAGATTCCCACAAAACACATAATATACACCCAATTTTATAGAGGAACTTTCATCAAAGCACAATCACTAAATACAGAATCCATAAACTTCAAAGCATGACGAGCCAGTTTCAGAAACCAACGTTTTCCACCAATTCAACTGCAGGTCTGAACTTGCAAGGCTCAAAGCCAGGAATGCAGAAAACTTATGGTGTGACMCCGCCTGTCTCACTTAAGGGACCCACGGTTGAAGAAAACGCTCTTAACGATGAGCTGATCCAGGAACTTAAACAAGAAAACTCTTTTGAAACAGAAGAGGAGACCAAAAACAGGGTTCAAGTGCTTAAAACTTTACAAGAGTTGACACTAAAATTTGTTTATCAAGTTTCCAAAAACAAAAACATGAGTGACGGTATGGCCAAAGACGCAGGTGGAAAGGTTTTCACGTTTGGTTCTTATAGGTTAGGTGTGCACGGTCCTGGAAGCGATATAGATACACTAGTTGTTGTGCCTAAACATGTTACCAAAGAGGATTTTTTTGAAGTCATGGATCCCTTGTTGAGAGAAAGGTCCGAATTAGAGGAAATTGCACCTGTTCCTGGTGCTTTTGTTCCCATCATCAAAATCAAGTTCAGTGGAATTTCTATTGATATGCTTTGCGCAAAACTTGACCTTCCACAAATTCCAATGAGTTTAACCTTGACAGACACTAATTTATTGAAAAATTTGGACGAAACCGATTTGAGAGCTTTGAACGGGACCAGGGTCACTGATGAGATTTTGCAACTGGTTCCCAAGCCGAATGCGTTCAAGATTGCTTTGAGAGCAATAAAGCTATGGGCTCAAAGAAGAGCCATCTACGCAAACATTTTTGGGTTCCCGGGTGGTGTGGCTTGGGCCATGCTAATAGCTAGGGTATGTCAGCTATACCCAAATGCCTGTAGTGCTATCATTGTGACCAAGTTTTTCCAAATTTACAACCAGTGGAAGTGGCCGTCACCAGTACTATTGAAGGCCATTGAGAGTGGGCCGTTACAAGTGAGAGTTTGGAACCCAAAAATTTACACAAACGACAGGTTTCATAAAATGCCAGTCATCACACCGGCCTACCCATCCATGTGTGCCACACACAACATTTCAGAAAGCACCAAAAAGGTTATTTTGGAAGAGTTTTCCAGGGGAGAAAAAATTTGCAGAGAAATTGTCAACCACGAAAAGACATGGTCTGATTTGTTTGCCAAGCATACATATTTTTACAAGTACAAATTCTATCTAACAGTCATGGCTTCTACAAGAGGAGACGACGAGCAGCATTTGAAGTGGAGCGGTCTAGTGGAGAGTAAGTTGAGATTGTTGGTGCAAAAGTTGGAACCATTGGCGGGCATCAAAATGGTTCACCCCTACAACAAAATGTTTGAAAGTTCTTACAGTTTTCAAGGTGAAGATGAGATGCACGACATTTTGAATAACTATGGCTCTCATAAAACTGAAAACGCGTTGGAGAAATATGCCGACAAAAACGACAAAGCAGATCAGTCTAAGGACCTGACACAGAGCTTGTCGGAGATTGCGTGCGAGGAAAAACCAAAAGAAAGCGCTCAAGACAGTGTTMAAGACGCYCAAGAACAAACTCCACAAGAGAACACGATGCAAAGCGGGAAATCAGAAAGTGGAGATTCATCTTTTGTCACTGCAAACGAAAATGAGAAGGAGAAATTGCATATAACAACCATGTACATAGGCTTAGACGTTGATGTGGAGGACAAAAAGGCTGTTGACATACACCTACCGTGTTCTGAGTTTTTTAACATTTGTAGAAGTTTTTCWGACTTTGAAGACGAGAACGTTTTTTCTTTGAATATCAAACACATCAAAGTGTACGATTTGCCTGATTTTGTGTATGAAGAAAACGAAACGAGGCCGTTGAAACCAAAGATTAAAAAAAGAAAAAGGTCAAAGGAAGCTGACTCTCAAAAGAAAAGCAGACCGGGGCCGCAGACTGATGCAGAAGAGCCTGCTGCACCAGCAGAGCAGTAGCCCACAGRATACACGGCTTTTGTGTACAGTCCAAAACGAKCCCGTTGCTCTTTTGTTGTTATTTTCTATCCTGGCTGAATGATTGATATATACATATATACATATGTTTAAGCGTTTATTTGRAGGTAACTTGGTTATYCCATGAGRTGTCAACTAACGTTTGCATATYTTTATACAATTGTGACAGCGGCCGTCARAGYGTCAGACGCTAAATATTTTTYWTTTTTATTTTTTTTTCACGTGGCGCATTTCGGCAACGCTTACGTCCACGGAAAAAACATTCATCTAAAAATATCATACACGCAGATAAATAACTCAGGTACCCGTCTTGTTGTATTACCTCCGCTACTGCCCTCGCGCGGTGCTCTTAATATTATTCGCTATTTTTGAGGGTTTGCTTGAGGTGTAAGTGTTTTGACAATCACTTTGCATTTCGGAGCCTTGTCTTTTACATTGGCTTGTTCACACKTATCGAAGTTGATAAAATGTGAGTTCTATTTTCTTTGACCGCTTTTGAACGTGAASGTTATTAATAGCGGCTGCATCTTTGGATTTTCTGGAGCCCTTTCCAATCGAGATAACAAAGATACRTACYTTGGATCAAAACAATCTGTCAAAGGGCTCACCATCATCAGCTCAATCCACGATCGTACAAGACCTTAGAAAAAAAACACACTTTTGCAAAATGTCGCTAAACCACAAACTGAAGCCAGGATCTGTTGATGGCAGAAACAACATGTCACGTAGCTCTTCTGTGTCCAAGAATTCTTCCATCAATCACTCCTCCACCAACTCAGTTGCAAAAAATCKCTCGTCCAGTAGCATTCAGGACAAGGATAACGAAGAGTATAATAATGACGACATTGATGAGACTGACGAAAGTGGTCAAAACATTTTGTTGGGCATTGTCTCTCAGCTAAAACCTGGTTCTGACTTATCAAGAATCACTTTGCCTACTTTTATTTTGGAAAAAAAGTCCATGTTGGAAAGAGTTACAAATCAATTGCAACAGCCGGATCTGATTTTACAAGCACACGCCAGTAGTGATCCATTGGAAAGATTTTTGGGTGTTGTAAAATGGTACTTGTCTGGGTGGCACATTGCTCCAAAAGCTGTTAAGAAGCCTTTGAATCCAGTCTTGGGTGAATATTTCACCTGCTACTGGGATTTGCCCAACAAACAGCAGGCTTTTTACGTTTCTGAACAAACCTCGCACCATCCACCAAAATCTTCTTACTTCTACATGATTCCAGAATCCAACATCAGAGTTGATGGTGTTGTGTTCCCAAAATCAAAGTTCTTGGGTAAYTCTTCAGCTGCCATGATGGARGGGCTTGGGGTTGTGCAATTTCTAGACATTATTGATCCTAAAACGAAGAAACCGGAAAAATACACGTTYACGCAGCCAAATGTYTATGCTAGGGGTATTTTGTTTGGGAAAATGAGAATTGAGTTGGGTGACCATATGATTATCAAAGGRCCACAATACCAAGTTGATATTGAATTCAAAACAAAGGGWTTTATTTCCGGTACTTATGATGCCATTGAAGGCACTGTCAAAGATTACAGCAATAAAAGCTACTATGAGATCTCTGGTAAATGGAACGATATTATGTACATAAAGGGATCGAAAAATGGTAAGAAAACTGTGTTTTTGGACGTGAACAAAACACATCCACTGAAACCAAAGGTAAGACCACTTTCTGAGCAAGGAGAGTATGAAAGCAGAAAATTGTGGAATAAGGTTTTGATTGCTTTGGGCAAAAGAGATCATAAAGTGGCCACGGACGAGAAGTTTGAAATTGAAGAACACCAAAGATTGCTAGCCAAAAAGAGAGAAGAAGACGATGTTGAGTTTGAACCTAAATTGTTTAGAAAATCAACAAATCCAAACGACGACTTAGAGTACTACGTTTATAAACAGATTCCAGCCACCGCTGATAAGGTTGAAAAGGTCAAATCCATATTAGAGATTGCCCCAGTTTTGCCAGGACAAAAATTTACCGAAAGGTTCCAAATACCTGCTTATAAAAAACACGAAATCCAAAAACAGCTGCTAACTGAGAATAAGAAAAGTAACATTTGAGTAGGTCATTATTTGTTCAACTTTTTTTTTATATATACATTTAAAACCCTCCAAAGCGCGATTTTGCCACTTACCTTATTGCTAAATGACTAGCCTCTTTATTTGTTCTGCTGTCACGTATACTACCAATTCTCTCGTCAATTTTTCAAATGCAGGAGTGTTTTGTCTTTTTCCAGCTTCTCAAGAAACTCCATGAGTTGCTCAACATATTCAGCTTGTTGAAGTGTCACCAAGTTTTCATGGCCTTTCTTGTCCTTCTGGTCCTGGGAAACGTCGGCTCTGAGACTAGCTTTTAATAAACTGAGCTCAGCCGTAAAAATGGTTGGTGGAATAAGTGTAACTACACTCAACAGATAGTTGAATACAGGGATTGATGCTCGCTCCAATGTTCTTATCATATGCATCACCTCTTGAGCAGTAGCAATAACTATGTTTTGGTCCTTCCAATAGAGTCTCTGATCGCTGGCCCCTTGAGCACCAACATGCAACTTTAGCAAGCGCTGTATCCTCCTGTGGCTGATTACRTTGTATGATGAATACTGCTTCAAACTTGATTGCTTTGAGAAGTAAGCCAAAGTGTCCCACGCAGAACAGTCGGTGAAGTTTGATCGGCAAAACTGAAACACCTGACTGAATATCGCACTCTTCTTATTGTCGTTCAGTTCATTGTCAAATATCCACCTAATTGTGTTCCAGCAATAGTAGTTTGCAAAGTGATTTTTAGCCGACTTCAGGCAAACTTGTTCTACATGGTCCCCAAGATCGGGGGATGTTGAGTTTTGTTTTTTCAAAACTACTAGTTTTTTATARTAAAACCAAAGCATACTGGACTTGTTAAGGCGTTGATCAGTGCTGGATAACAATAAGCCAACCAAGCTCTGATTAACATTCAAAAMACTGGGACTTTGCTCAAGAATTTCGAGCATATATTTTTCGTGTCTTTTGAGATTGGTTTGGTCATTTGGAGTAGTCATCAACTTCCCGAGGGTCATGATAAACAGATCAAAGGCAGAAAAYTGTTGGAGATCTGTTGAGCTGTCCTGGAAAAACTTGAAGGACTCACTGAATAATTGTAATCTTGCTGTTTGAAACCATACTATTYGCAAGTTATCGTTCTCATCGGCAACTGCTATGAACGGTGYTGGGCTAGAAGTCTCGGGGTTCTTTGGATAGAATTCTAATTGAATATTAGTGTACTCAACAAAGTAACGTGAGTAGTGTTCAAAAAACTGGTAACACAGGGTGTTTCTAATTGATTCATTGAGTGCAAATGTTTCTGGTACGYTGGTCATCGCAGAATCGTTGTTAAATTTCATGACCACTTTTTATTYGCTCAGCTCAAGCTCGTTCCAACCGKCACACCAAGAAGTAACGCAACTTCATAGGTCATAACACAATCAGAAGGTAACCACAATTTRCCTATAAATGTGTGTCACGTGATTGTAGCAAAGTCTGGGTTTGAACAAYTGAAATGTGTGATTATGTCCAGCGTTTTGCTTTGCATTTGTATAGTACAAAAAACTTGTGCTTGCTGCTCTTTAGGAGCTCCTTTCCAGACTTACCGTYTAGCTCTTTGAATTGAATTTGGGTTGATGCATGTCTACTTTTTAGTTTTGTCTCCTTGTTTTAAAGTTYGTCTAGCAACCTCTTTTATRGRATAAAAAGCAAGATTTCTATTAAAAAAAATAAACAAACATTTTTAAAAGCATTTTGAAGTGCAAGTGAAATGCAACGCWACCTGTGAYACTTTATCCAGCAGTAAGTAGAGAAAGGCTCCAAGCCAGTTACTAATTTACACAAACTCTATATACATGAACTAAACAAACACGATCACAAAAACGTTTCTYGTCTATGCTTCCCTCGCCAAATATTCTCAGTCTATTGCGAGGCGTTTGATGTCTCTTGTTTTCTCAAATARTTTGCTTCGTTGTTAATTCTGTTGAAAGTTTTCTTCTGTTCATGACTCGGAACGTTTGGCACCAAATAAACATTGTTGCCAGCGTTATTGATGACCCCACCTTCTGAAGTGACGTCCAAGTAAATTGCGTTAGGCAAGTGTTCGTTGAACCTAGCCAGTTCACCAGAAAATACTTTTTTACTAAAATGTTCTTTGAAAAGAGCCGGTGTTGAAAACCTTGTTACGTCGTAGTCTGAAAGCATGTAACCAGTTTTTTGTTGCAACTGTTTTGCAAATGCAAATTTRGAAGCCAAATCTGCAAAAGGTTTATTTAGCTCYAACCCCAATTCACTATTAATGGAGTGCAGAATGTTGTCAAAAGCCTTTTCATCTTTTACTTTTTCGAGGTTCCACCACTGGTTAAATTTAACCTTTGATAGTAGTGCTTTTCTTCTTTGCGTGTTCTCATRTTCTTTTGAACCGGATTTACCAATGAACTCGATCTCCCTCATGTTCAATTTAATGCTTCCTTCCTCGTTTTCTTTGTTTTCTTTACTGTTGGATGCAACAGCACTATTCTGTGTGTCCGTGGACAAGGCGCCTTTCTCGATGTCTTCAATCAGTTCTCTGCTAGTGGTGTTTTCTGTGGCCTTTGTGGTTTTTTTAGCTTTGTTATTGCTTTTAAACCACCCAAATGCGTTATCAATTAGTGACGAGTATTGACGGCTCTGATCAGCGCAAACAAATGTTACGTTCAATGTTTTATTGTACGTTCTCTGGTTAGCAAACTTCATGCCGCTGTTGCAAATAAGTTTTCTGCCTGATCTTGTTGCAAACATTGTGAGACAGGCTTKTTGTGGTTGATGTTCCTTYTYTTTCTATGRAAGTGTTTTTATCCTGACCTYATTCGTTGCGCATCAGTATTATGTGCTTTACTCAACGCCTAAATTCTTCACATTCCTTTCCGGTTACTGAAATTTTTTTTTTTTCTTGCGAGAAAAGAAAAAATTCACAAAAAACACAACTATATAGCAAGAAAAAA
>LPNM01000006.1:886973-961821 GCA_001747045.1 Hanseniaspora osmophila | reverse complement strand
AAAAAAAAAAAAAGGCAGTTTCGTGCCGAATGATTCGACCGAAGATGGGTTGTGCATGTTCACACGAAAACAATCTCAAKAATAACTTCCAATAATCCTTATCTTTCATAGCATATTTTAGGTCAAAGCATATCTGTAGCAATTTCTAAAAAAAGAGAAGAAGAAGAAAAAGAAGAASAAAAAGGCAAAACACAAAAGAAACGGGATTTGAAAAGCAAGACCAATAAGCGAAACAAAGAACACAATAAGGAGAAATGGGATTGATATTTAGTTGTTGCTTGAAAAACGACGAAAACTCGGAAGAGCAAGACCCTCTGTTGCAGCAACAGAAACTACTACAACTGAGACAGGATCAAGAGTTCCTGCAGCAAGAGGAACAAAGAAAGTTCATGGAACAGGAAGAACAGAAAATACTCAAACGAGAAAATGAATTGACGGAGATAGTTAACAACACCAACGACTCTTTTGTCGACATCAGTATGATCAACAACTGTACTTCGACAATGAATGAGACGGTTACTGGACCTAMCGCAAGACTTCTTGAAGGAAACTCAAACGAAAACCAAGTAAACACTATTGACACCAATTCACAAACAATCAGTAGAAAAGACTCTGTCTTGTCTCCTCAGTCCACTGCAGCAACAAGCACCGACACMGCCAACAACAAATCGAAAAAGGGACAGTTCACTTACAATCAATTAGATGTGAAGAGCCATCTACCTAACGAGAAGAGAGAAGCATTGGTGCGGGCGTGGGATGCAGTAATAGGAGGATATTCAAGCCAAATTTTGCAACTTCCTCAAACAAGTAATTTTGGACCTTTAATAGAAGATCTTTGACGAGCGTTTGTATTTGCAAAGGCTGTCATTTTAAGTGAAAAAACGAGTGTTTTTTTAGCATCTGCAGGCGGCCAATCTTATAAAATGCAAAAAAAATACTTGAGAAGAAAAGTACCGCGACCAGTCCACACACATGTGTGTCTGTTCTGTTTTTTTTTTTTTTTGTAAAAGAAGGGAGATAAGTTTATAGGATTTATTAGTTGTAGCAAGTATACATGCAAAATGATAGTCAATTGTGCTTCTAGTGCGCAAATGCTCTTGCTCAACGGTCAATTTTAAGAATGCACTTGCATAATGTTTTTTTTTTTTTTTTTTTGATGACCCGACCATTATCATGTTTTTGTGAAAGTTCAAGTTTTTGGACGACGTTTTTCCTGTCGCGAATCGARRGTTTCCTGATTTTCAAGCGCACGTCTTGCTTCGGCGCTGTTTATCGAATGCGGAAGTGAATAGTGCAACTAGCTGGGCGAGAAAAGAACAACGATAAAAGAACAAGTCACCAAAAAACAACGAAAAGATCTAGGAACCTGTTTAAACAAAAGGAAAAAAATAATGCCTCCAAAAAAAAGAAACTTTACTCAAGTTGCTGGAAGCGGCAACCCAAGCAACGAGCACCCAACTCAGCCAGCCCATGGTTACCAGGAAAGCACCCAAGACCATGGATTGCAAATGAATGATTCTAGTGCAACTGGATTGATAGATCCCGAAACAGGAAAACATATGTATARACCGGGAAAGCGTCCGCGTTTGTTCTCAGATGTTTTGGAGGTTGACCCGTCTAAACCAATGGATMCTCGCGAGGAGCTATGGATTGATCGTGCCAACTGGGACATTCCCAATTTGAATAGCTCCGTTGAAGARGTTATAGACACTTTTATTCGTGACACGGATTCTGACAACTATCAAAAAACAGGGTTTTTCAGAGATTTCATCAAGTTGCCCAGCAGAAAGTTTTATGCAAACTATTTCCAAAAAATTGARAAGCCTATTTCCATGAAGGAAATCAAGAACAGAGATTACCAAGTCATAAATTCTACTCCTAGTAACTATGAAAAATTATTGTTGGATTTGGAGCTGCTTTACAAAAACTGCCGTGCATACAATCACGAGGACACCTTGATTGTTAAAAGTGGCCAGCAATGCGTTTATTATTTGAAGCATGAGTTTTCAAAATTGAAAAATGTTAAAAGAAACTATTTGTTGAACGGTGGCGTTTTAGAGTTGATTACGGAACGGATAATAAAGCCTATTGAAATCAGCACTGAAGTTACTATTTCTGAAAAACTGAAAAAAGTTTACGATGACGAGGATTGGTCCACTTTAGAAGGAAGACCGCTGGATGATGAAACATCTATGATTGAGCCATTTTTGGAATTGGTTGACAAAGATGAATATCCTGACTATTACCAAGCCATTTATACACCATTGTCCTTCCAAATGATTAAGGGGAATCTGGCACAAGGTTTTTACAAAACTGTATATGATTTCTTTATTGATTTACAGTTGTTGTTTCAAAATTGCTTGGTTTTTAACCATGAAGAAACTGAAATTCACAAAGATGGGCAAAAACTGTTGGACTACACCAAAGTACTTTTTTACGAGCTGATGGACTACCTTCACACAAGACCTTCTGGTATCGTATTGGACATCGATAAGCTGGCGTATGAGAAATACCTCTTTAACAGTTCCAAAGCTGCAGCTTCGAGCTCCAAAGTGATCACCAGCTTTGCAGGTTCGATAAACTCAAGCGTGGGAGGTGCCAATATGAATAAAAAGGGGTCACCAAACGCCACTACGGRCAATTTTACTGGAGACAACGATTTTAATGCAAGTGTTAACGGTGCTGGCAGCATTATCAAAACGAGTCTAACCAACGTGAGCAGCACAAACAGCAACAGCCTTGCAAATAGCGGTGTTGTTACAACCAACCCTGGTGTTTCTGCAATGGGCAATGTGTCAGTCACAAACTATTCCGGAAATGGTATATTTCCTACAAGAAATACCAACAAGCTATTTAGTTTAGAAGCTTTTTCAAGTTCAAATCCAATGAGCATTCGTGACCAGGCTATGCTTTCCAATGATGAATTTAGAAATGTTGAAGGTAGTGCCACGTTTGAATTTGATTATAATCAAGAGCATTTGGGAGCTAAGAACAGTTACCCCTTTGGTTCGACTTTTTCTGAAGTTATTGACAAAAGCAAGTTTATTTGGAAAAACATTTTGCAGAAGCAAGATTCTGGCGCCAACACTTCTCTTGGTCATAATGAACATGTTGGCGTAAATTTCATTGATTATATCAAAATTTCCACGTCAARAGACTCCAATGCTGCACCTTCGGCTTTGAATTCTTTTGGCCAAAACAAAAAAGATCAAATGCTTTCYTTTAACGAGATAATCATCAAAAATGACCAACAGACGAAAAACGGGTTGAACTCGCCTCATAGATCCAAGAATTTGAGCATTCCTGCCAGAAAACAAATAATAAATATTGAAGTTAATTTTCTTCTAAGTTTAAACAAAAAACAAACCGATGAAACAGAACAAAGGGGAAATGGAAATGAAGCTGATGCCGCGTATCAACTGACCGGTGGAAAGGAAGCGGCTGACGAAAAGGAAAGTTTATACAAGACATACAAAACCTCTATTAATTTGAATGGCACTTCAATAGGAAATGCCATGGAAAGCGCCCCCTTTGAATTTTTTGAAACCGTCTTGGAAGATGCAGCCACAAATAAAACATCTGAACCGTCTAGTGGAACAKCTACGGAAGAAAACACACAAGGAAAAGAGCAAAATGAAGTTYACAAATCCACTGAGAATGGTATGCAAACTTTAGAAGAAAAGGACATATCAAATGGTGAAGCACTAAATCGGGAAACTACAACTGCACTACCAATCAAAAGTACCGTACCGAAATACAAGCTCAACCCTTTGTCCTATAACTTCAAGCTTCCAGAAGGTTTGCATAAACTTAACATTAGCGTTTCAAGCTCCACGCCCTCTGACTCGTCAAGTACAGACACCGAYTCTATATGTTTATGGCTAAATGTTTTGTAAGCGGCATATGTTTTTTTTCTTTGTTTTTTATTTGAATAATGACAGCCATTTGTATATTGGACGCACTTTATGTATCGTAAAACAGACTTACAAAAAAATGTTGTATTTTTATTATTTTTTTTTCAAAATAAGAATATCTTGAAAGTTTTTTTTAAAGGCTGCTCTACAAAGGTGGGAAAAAAAAAATAAAAAAAAAAAAAAAAAAAGTTGGAGGATAATCCATGTGGATGGATGCCTTCTCCTCTGCCTCCGTATTATTTGGGTCTTGTTTCATGTGCAAAATGAAAACAATCCAGTAGGATTAATAACTCTGCTTCTTTTTTATCATATTGTGCCAGCTAGTTGCTTTTTTTATTTTTATTTTTACTTTTTACTTTTTACTTTTTTTTTCCTGTCATTGGGAAGTTTCTATTAATATTACTTTAGCTCAGCCATAAATTGGTGTTGGTGTTTTAAATGGCATGAATCATTAAAGGTTGTTACAACAAATCAAACATTATCGATCAACCGACTGTTTCCCTCGCAAATGACGATTGTGTTGTCAAAAACAGCAATGATTCAATTCTTTTCACTTTTTTCTTTTCACTTTTTTTCCCCCCCTCCCCCAGTATTGTGTTGCTCCTGCATACTCGTATATCAGGGGGGTTTCAAAATTAAACAGTGGTTGTTATTTTATTTTTTCTTTCATTCTGTCGTAAAATAATTTCTAGCACGATATTCAGGAAATATCATGTAATTGGTTAAATTGTTCCGTCAAGAACCTAAAAAAAAAAAAAAAAAGAACGTTCGCTTTTGTCCGGTAGGAGAAACCCTTGCACACATACAAAAAATAAAAAAGGAACCGTGCTGGTTTTTGTGAAAGGTGTTTGTTGAAACTTTAATTACAGTTTTAGAAAGAAAACAAAAAAAAAAAACTCAAATGACGTAATTTATGTTAAAGCTTGAGGCAGACAGATAGATCTCTTGAATGTTTTGGTAGAGTAACTATTTGAATATACTTTTGTTCACAACAAACTTTTTACTGTGTACCATTTCAACTTGGACCCTTGTTTAGTGTGTTTATTTACGTATAGCAACAACAAAAAAGCATTGTTATATTTTTTAAAGCTAAACTTGACACAAAATAATGCCTTGGCCTTCAGAAAGAATAGCACAGAATCTAAGGAAGAAAAAAAACAGCTTATTCTGAGTAAAATGACCAAAGAGATCTGAAAGGAAGATGATTTRCTCACTTTACCGTAGTTTTGAACCATTTTCCCATTTTGCACTAGTTACTAATAATAGAAAATTGAGTTAACAAGAAGACACAAAAGAAAATGTCAAAAATAATTGAAATTATTGCATGTGTTTGTCATTTCTTGTTGTTTTTATTTTACACCCTTCTTTGCAATGTTTTACAATTGTTAAATAGAAGCTTAARAAAAATGTAAATTGAAAAGTATATAAAAGAATATTTTTTTTTCCAAGTATTTGCTTTTAACAATTCTTRATAAATTCTCTCATACTGGRTAGGTAGGTTTATGATTACAATTAATTAAAAAAATTCAAATAAAAGCCTAAAAAAGGACCAAAAAAAAAATACACACAACTAACMAAAAAATAAAATGAAATACACTACTGTTGCTCTTACTTCTCTGATTGCTTTGACCAGATTTGCCTTGGCAGACTCCCAAAGTTTTGGTTTGGTTTCTATCAGATCCGGCTCTAGTTTGCAATACTCTTCTGTTTTCCCATCCAACGGTGTTCTAGTTGTTGGATCGAACAGCGGTTCTTCCACTTCCGCAGTTGTTACCGATGAAGGGTATTTGCAATATGATGACGGTACCTACGTTGGTCTTTCTTCTGAAGGCCAATACACCGCCACCACCGATAAATCTCAAGCTGTTACTGGCTGGAGTATTGAAGATGGTGAGTTGAAATTTGATGGAGAACAAAACTTTATTGCTGTTTCMACTTCTGATACCTAYGAGTTGTATAAYCACAACACCGGTTCTGACGATTTGGGTATTGCTATTGTCCCATTTACTAAAACTGGTGGCAGAGCCTCTGATTTTGCTCCATCGGACTCTTCCTCTTCCTCTTCCTCTTCCTCTTCCTCTTCCGCAACTGAAGRAACAGCCACTCCTTCATCCACWGCCACTACTTTAGCTCCAGAAACTTCTGCTACTTCTGCTTCCCCAGTTGCTAAATCTACTGTTGCAGCTGTYTCTCAAATCACTGACGGTCAAATCCAAGCCACCACTGCTACTTCTGCTTCCCCAGTTGCTAAATCTACTGTTGCAGCTGTTTCTCAAATCACTGACGGTCAAATCCAAGCCACCACTGCTACTTCTGCTTCCCCAGTTGCTAAATCTACTGTTGCAGCTGTTTCTCAAATCACTGACGGTCAAATCCAAGCCACCACTGGCACTTCTGCTTCTCAAGCTTCCAAATCTACTGTTGCMGCTGTTTCTCAGATCACTGATGGCCAAATCCAAGCTACCCAATCTGCCAACAACGGTGCTAAACTAGGTAGTTCTGTTGGATTGGTGGCTTTGGCTGGTGCCCTACTATTATGATTAAGCAAAACACATCAACTGAAACCGGGTTTTGTTYAAAGAACCTAGATTGCTGAAGCTTTTCCCTACATATAAATATATACCCGAATTTTTTACTTTCTCAAAATTTGTGACTTTTATTGTGACTTTCATAGACGTTGTSGTCGGAATTTCTAGCACTATCACTTGTAGCCATCCTCCTTGTCATCCTCCTTGTCATCTTCATTATAACCTTCATTATAATCTTCATTGYCATAGCAATTGTAAAGTTTTTAWCGAGGGSCAGTTCCATTAWCTTGTCATTCATCCTTATTTTCACCATGTTTATCAATAATTGCTTTGTTTTTGTGTTGATCATTATCCTTGWTATCAACGTCATGATCCATTGCACAAYGTTTCTCAACTAGYTTGCCGCTTTCGCTGCTAACCTGACATCCAAAGTACTATAAGGCAAGCATGAAATTTGAAATTGACTTTTCCATCATTTTTTATAGTGGAGATTGTTGTTTTGGCTTTCTTAGCAGCTCTGACAATAGCAGCGCGACGTCCGTGCTTAGGAGTGTTTTGCACTGGATTGTGAGTAGGCAATCTTAGCTCTTSAATGRTTTGGTTCATGATTGAAGAAGACATTCTGTTTTGAGATGTTTGSGTGGTTGCTTTTGTGTTTTGCACAAGCACAATAACTAACTTTGGAATGAGCATGCCAAAGCAGAATACTCTACGATCAAACTGTAGATTAAACTTTGAAAATAGTAAGACGGTGTGGCAACATAATTTCCAAAAGTAGTTAAGCTAAAACGCAACAAGTTAAAGCCCTAAAACCACACACATACCTTTATGACGATGAATTTCCAGCAATAAAATAGAAAACAGTTCCAAATTCAACTTTAAAAGCCTAAAATATGCATGTTTTGCTTATATTACCGTCTTCTTCAAAAGTTAAAGTCATCTCTGTTTGTTTTAATTTTCGGCGGTTATAAAAACAAAACAATAGGCACACAAAAAAAAAGCCGTGCTGAAGTGATCGCTGTCCAGGCGACGTGACCTGCATGAATCTCATACTCCGCACAATAAAGGTACGTGTGTGTCGAGGGGGTGAGGTAAGTTCTTTATTCCAGGKATTCAGATGAAAATCCATGAGCAACATAGCTCAGYATGAGYATAAASCCCCAGTGTTTCCCATCCACCTGGTCGATTCTTTTTATTTGCCGGCTAAGCTTTCATGTCTCTATCCATCAATCCGCCAGCTCAGTTTTTGCRGCATGBGAGTGAAGTCCTTTGAGCGATTTCAAAGTTTGGTTGAGCTGACGGTCATCGCAGCTGCCAATATAACACCGCAATTGGAAACAAGCAGAGAGGGTCTGGTTTTTTTGTTTTCGACAACGTTAWTGAAAATTCTCGGAGTTTTTTTKGACTTTTTGACTCTCGTTTGTTTGTTTACATTTCTACACRAACATAGCAGTAGGAAGGTATTCAGCTTGGTTCCACAAAGTATTAAGCTCSWCAATTGMAATATAAACAATCTTGSCCGCAAAGTCAAAGCTGCAACAAACAACACGAAGCTCTCGCAAGGTAGCATTATCTGCTGCTCAAGGTCTCATAAGTTTGGTACTAGTTCTGGGCCCACTCCGCATTGACACCAAGCCACATCAAAGCATTACTTTCAAGAGTTTCAAGRTACCTTAACAATTGGATTCAGAAAAKTGTAGACTATAAACAAGTGAAGMTAAGCTCACTAGATTGATAAAAAAAAAAAAACAGGAGATGAAATTGCGGGAAAACAGGCYGCATACAACAGCAAGGCTCAAAATGCTGATTGAGATCTGATACCTAAAGAATCATTTCGCTTTGAGTCAAAGACATTTGCAACTATCYTCTCCTCAAGGCGAAACTATCCCCCAGGACACCAAATTTGGAAAGCATTTTAAACCTCTAAGATCCAAGTCAAGGCAGGAGCTGCACTTTTTTTGCAAAAGGAACTTGAAATAGTTTAGCTCTGCTAGCATCAATCTATACTTCTCATTGGCAAACACATGGTCAGACAAAGGCTTTGGCTCGTTTCTGTAATCGAGATCCACTCTCTGCTCCATTTGCTTGACTGAGAATGGAAGAAGAACCGATTCATTGATGATTGTTGAAAATAGCTGTGCTGGTTTTTCCATGCTGTTGAAGTAGGCATGAGGATCAAAATCGTTCACTAGTCCKGGCTGCAATGTTTCTAGCCCATCTGTCTTGGYATTCAAGTTGACCACACTTTGCAAAAAAGGCAGACGGGTTGCTAGCCATTTGTTTCCCAAGTATCGTACATGCTCGGGAGATGCCTTGCTGTCTTGGGCRTCCCTACAGGCRACCATGGCRGCCTGTCTGTTTAGATGRCAAAGCAAGTACTGTGCTTTGAGATGGACAAGCTTCCACTCGGGAACAGTCTTTGGGGTATGGCTTGAACTATCTTGTGGGACTGGGGTGCGCAAACTGCGCCAGTCAAGCGGCTGTTCTTTTCTACTGATTGATGTGACAAGTGATAGTTCGTAAGCTTCCAAGCTGCTTAAAGCGTTTTTGTAGCTTATCAGCAAAGCTTCGACTGATGGTTCCAAAGCTATATTCATGGACTCTCTTTCTGGTAARACTGGGGTGGATGGCTGATCGTACTTGGACGTTGTTTTCAAAATTGATCTCAATTGTTGCGTGTCGTTTGCAGAAGCACACTCCTCATCTGCAGAAACACACTCCTCATCTGCAGAAACACACTTTTCGTCTGCAGAAACACATTCCTCTTCTGCAGMAACACACTCTTCGTCTGCAGCAACATACTCTTTCTCTTCAACCTCTTCAYTGTGGAAACTAGCTGCTGCACTTTCTGGAAGTGCTTGAATATTCGATACWGAGCAGTTGGAGGAGAGTCTCTTTTTGAAGTTGAAAAGAGTTTTGATTTTCTTGCAGCAGACACGTTTGGCCTTCTTGGCCCTAGAGACACGAGGCTGTGGTGCCGTCTCGGTGATCTCAACGCTAGTTGCGTCATCTGTATCTGGACTCACAGGAAGAGCGAAAAGAGCAAATATGTCCAAAGGAGCAGATGGACCGGTTCTGGAGGAAGGGCCTCTCAACGTCATTATTGGGTCATTGGTGGCAAATCTTTGGGTGCCCATTGTTAAGTCAGTTGGAAGCTCCATCTTTCTGTCTTTTTTTGAACACAATTTTCTGCAAATCTTTTGCAATGCTTTTTTCAACTGGGAATTCTTGGAGACCTTTGCTTTTGGATCGGTGGCTTGCGCTTCCTTTCCATCTGGAGTTTGGGCAATCTCATTGTTTTTGACACTTGCAGTAGAGACGTTTGTCAAGGAGATTGGCGAGATTGGTAAGTTTGCTTTGTTTGAGAATGTTCTGAAATTGATTGGGAATGGCATTTTGCGTTTTTGGGGTGGTTTTATGACTTTGTGCTTTAACTGGAACGAGACGAAATATAAAACCAAGACGAGAATGAGCCTTTTGGAAAGGAAGTGAAGCCGTTGTCAAACAAGAAGAAAACTTACTTTGAARCAAACATAATTGGATTGTCAGCTGAGTTTCATAGTCTTTATATAGCAATTTGTTTTTTTTTTTYGGCCTCAGAGGTCAGATCTCTTATTGCTAATTTTYTCGTTTTGTTYAGTACTAGAAAATGGCTGTATAAGAGATCTTGAAAGTTGAAAGCCGCCACTRACTTTTATAGGCCGCGCCTAAAAGAAGCYTAAACATTGCACATCTTACTGCGAGAAACATTTTTTTYTGTTTAATTAATTGATAAATCGTTTTTTTGTACCACCTGAAAAAAGATCTAAAACAAAAAAAACATAACTAATTTGTTGACAAACCTACATAWATCAATAATTTGGTGATCTTCATAAATCTTATTAAAGCCAAATTGWTAAGCACGTGCCGCCCATATCTRATCTAGCTCTATTGCCAATCGACACCAATCGTTAAGATTTGCGCAGCATGTTGGTARRACTTTTTTTTCGCGCACGCAATTGTTTTTCTCTGATTTAACAATTTCATGAATTTTGCAAAGACTCGCCTCTATGTTCCTATTGGAATGGAGGAAGACTCCAATTTTTTTTTTGCAATTGTTTTGCTGATTGTGTCATGTACAAACAGGCTTTTTCTTGGATGTTCATGAAACAACACCTTTATCTCAAGACGCTTGTACTACGTGCATGACGTCTATTGAAAACGGCGGCTTGCTGGTTTCAAGAGCAARATTTTCGCGGCAGTTGGCTTGTTCCTGTGAAAGCTCAGAGCCCCAATAGAAATAGTGATAAGGGCTGAATTTTTTTTTCCTTTCGTTTTTTCACTTTGCAAATAAGGAAAAGTTTGGAATGATCCGRTTTTCGGAATTATGTTCAAAAAAAATACACGGAATTTGCGGGATGCATATAAAATTTGTAGTATGGCTTCTTTGCTAACATTCTAGTTAACGCAGCTTACAAAGTCAAGCCACGCTGCTAGCAAAAATGTATAGTAAAAACATCCAGGTGATTGTACTTTTACTCGAAAAATGTATCATCGGAGTTTCGTTGAGTAATTAGTTGAAAAGATAAAAATWKATAAAAAAGAAAATTGAAACGGACAGGAATTGAACCTGCAACCCTTAGAGTGTTTGAGGTTGTAATWTGTTTCCCATGTGACTGGAAAGAATCGAACTCTGGAATCTAAAGCTCTACCATTGAGCCACCGCTTCGACTGTATGCCGTCAATTTCTTGAWAGTTGCAAKTATTGGTTTGYCGTATGAAGCAAWGAAATGTAAACTACAGCAATTTTGATCAGCATTGGAGTGGTGTTAAATCAAGACATGATGCCCATAGATTTGTCAACCATTCCATGCATGTGTCTCGTAAGTGAGAAATGGCTTTGTAAAAAGACGTTACAATAAATGTGACGCAAGCTTGAAGAGGCTTTTCACACAGGAAGTTTTAAAACCCAAACCGTTTCATTTAGTGAGCTTTATACGGTGTTTTTGCAATTYCAAAACACGAAGCARAAATAATGGTGTTTTCAACTTRRTATTATGCATATCGTACATTTATTTATTTTTGGTGCTGCTGATGCGCCAAACGCTACGGTGTTCARAGAAGGTTATGTGCCTAATGCGAGTAACTGCAAAAGCCAGTATATCAAAGAAAACAAGTCAAAAATGCAAAAAGCTTTATTTGACGCAGTATACTTTTCTATTGCTAAACAGGAAAAACTGTTTTCCAAAATATCTTTTTTTTTGTTACTTTCTTCAACRCTAGGTGATATAAAGTTATGACTGTAGCTTGCAAACATAAAAAAAAAGTGGTGGCTTGATTTTTAGAGCAGATCGAAGAGGTTGTGAATACTAAGAGATTGAAACTTCACCCTTTGTGCAATGACCGAAAAAAAAAGTATTAATTTTTCTAAAAACACTCACGCCGTTGCTAACAATACAGTAGAACCAATTTGATTACCGCGAGTTTGTTTGAAATCATGGAAAACATAGTAAAATTTTATTGATTAAATGCTTAGAAAAAAGAGCCATTYGAAAACGGRCTTTGAGAAACCAAAACCTAGTCAAATGTGGTTAATTGTAAAAAAATAAATAAATTAGGCACTTTAACAATTGAAAGTGATATTTGCTTTATTAGCACTTCTTAAGGCCCTCCTGGTGGCACTAAATATTTTTGCAAAAATATATAAAAAAAAATATAAAAAAGAAAATTGAAACGGACAGGAATTGAACCTGCAACCCTTAGAGTGTTTGAGGTTGTAATATGTTTCCCATGTGACTGGAAAGAATCGAACTCTGGAATCTAAAGCTCTACCATTGAGCCACCGCTTCGACTGTATGCCGTCAATTTCTTGCAGAAAGAGATTGAAAAKCAAGCCTGACTCTACTTGGCAGATGGTTTTTCAACAAGTTCGGTCAAGACATTTTTGTTTAATGTCTTTGAAAAAACACGAAATGATAACAGCAACACACAACAGGTCAACATAGTATTGCAAGATAAGTAAACCAACACAATTAGCAAAAGTCAGCAAAACCTGCAGTAGTTATGGAGGATTCATCAACAGAGTGTTTCGATTACATATTGAAGCTAAGTAAACAACTGTCTGATATTCAAGAAGGAAGGAGAAGAGAAACTGATAATATTGAACAGCTTTTGAAAAAAATAACGAGACAGTCTTACATAGATTATGAGGAATTTTCCTCAAGAACCATAAATCACTCCRATAACAACAACCCAAATTACTTAACAACAGAAGAAGGGATAATAAATGAAAATTACCAACTTTTGTACCAAATACGGAAGCAGGAATTCATCAAAAAAAAAGTCATTCAGCTAATTGATCAGTACAAAGAGTTAATTTTGTCAATCAAATACTTGATAATAGAACAAGATGCGCTCAAACCAAGAATTGAAAAAGATTTTGTTACGGACAAAGTATTACCCCAGTCTAAACAACTTCGAGAGCTTGAGAAAACCTTTGTTTTAGAAACTGATAATATAAAGAAGAACAAGGAAAAATATAGGCCTGTACTAGTCCAAATTATAAAGCAACTGCATAAACTAAACGTGGAGGAAATCAACGATTACCTCGAGCAACAAAACCTTCTAAGTTTTGTCTAGTTTTCTGTCTTTTGCCAAACGGCGAGTGCGCTTTGATGTATCCTGCGAATATAGTTGGATCCTAAAATACACAGCCTTTGYTATTATCCACAAAAGACTAGCTACCGAAAAAACAAAGCCTTTGAACTGCGTTTCTTGTCTTTTTCTCAACAGTTCGATTTTATCATTCAAAGTAGCATTGTGTTGACTGTTGGATCCAACTGATGATACCAATTTTATTGCAGCCAAGTTTTGGTCATCTTTTTTCTTCAATTGCTGAGTGGACGTATTGGTGTTGCTGAAAAATATGGCGTCTATYTCCTCATCCGTGACAATTCCCTCAGAAGACAATTCTTCCAAATAAAGGATTCCTTTCACTTTGGCAGCTTCCAACAACTGTTTTTTTGTATTGTGTGCTTTTAACTCAAACTGCTCTAAAGCTTCACTGACATTTCTCATTCTTCTTTCCAATAACCGAATATCGTAATTGTATTTGGAGACAACAGACTCCAACTGTCTTTTTTGTTTAGTAGCAATACTCATTTTTGTTTCTAATTCGTTTTCATATTGGTACTTTAGRTCATCATACTTTGTTTTGACATTTGGCAAAAGCTTCGTTTGTAAAAATCTTAAYTTTTTGGGAAGTTTTGACTCATCATTAATGAAAGTCTGACACTTTAGAGTGTTTAACTTCTTAAAATCAATAGCAAACCTTACAAAACTCAAAGGTCTGTCAAAATCCTCAAAATAGTCTTGGACATTGGAAAAACTATGTGTTCTTTGTAAAACTTGAGACGCTTTACGATAGGTTCCTTCACTGTTCAGGAGTAGGTCATTCGTGGATTTGGACCTTGTCAAYTCTTTACGAAATTCAGGGTCGTATAAAATCCTTTCCTTCTCTCTTTCGCACTGCTTCTCTTGTTCTTTTTTCARTTTTTCATTGATTTCATCAATTTTATTTGGATCAATGGTTTCTTCCTTTYCCATGCCATTTTCATCCAAAGCATTTCCAAGTGCTTTGCCTTTCCGGCTAGTTTTCGAACTGGATCCATTTGATTTTGCGTTTCCATGCTTTTTGGCACTCACGCATGCATAAAATTCTTCAATTTTTTGTTTTTCGAGTTTTTCATCCGAGTTTTCGCCAAGATTTTCGTAGTAATCATTRTCTTGTTCTTTAAAGTCGCTACTAGACYTGTGTGAAATTCCAAAAGTTCGGTCCATCTGTTCCCCTTGGTTGAGGCACAACTCAGCATTGCAGGTTTGCTCCTGAAAAAAATATTCATAGTCAGTGTCAAAATGCTTGGAGTAATCAAACCATATGAAATCATTGTAAAAAAAACTTGCCATTGTTTTGTTGTTTTCATCCCACAACCACCCCAAGAGAGATCCTTTGCAGCTATGCGTGCTGCTCGAAACCGGAATGCTGTTCTTGGAACGTTTGCGAGAGTTCCCGTTCATATGAGTTAAAGCACGTGCCAGCCCGTCCTCGTTCGTGTGTGTTAGAAAAGTTGGAGAGTCAATGTTTGTTGCGTAAGAGCTGCCTTTGTTTTTGGCTTTATTCAATGCTGCCCTCTCTTCCTTCAATTCAGTAGTATCGACAACGGTCGAAGTGTTAAAAACTGCTCTAAACGTGTTGATAATTTTCACCAAATCATCAATGTTGTTCGTTAGATTGTCAGTRGACGCCAAACTAAACATAGCAGAACCGGCACCCATAGAAACTCCAATTCCGTTGATACCAGCGGTGACACTGATGTCCTTGACMGTTGTCTTTACCAACTTCTTTAAGTTTGAAAAATCATTTGCATCAGAGTTTTCTGTAACTTGAAAGAGCTTATCAATTAGAGCAATGTCTAAATAGGAAGCTTTTGAACATTCCACTTTCTTTGACGTTAGTTTCTTTTGGAAATGATATATAGCCGTGTACATGACCCTTGGCTCGATATAAGGATCTGGAATTGCCGAATATTGCTGTAAACAATTTTGAATCTTTAATTTGTAAAAACACACCAGCAATAAACTTATCAAAGCAGCCAATATGGAAGGCGTCAAAAGTTTTGTTTGATGTATTAACGCTGGAAAGTATAGGGCACCATAAGTTTTTTGCCATTTATACAGCGCTCTCTCGGTTTTGTGACAGAAAAACCCGTCCACGTACCGTATATCCAATAGATTGCAGAACCTAAGCGAGATCTGTGCAATATAAACTACAATTTCCACAACAGAATATACCGGGTGCGATTCGGCAAAATCTTCAGTCTTTCCAGTGCTCGTWSCATTTTTCGTCAGTGATTTGTTAGCTTGTTCTGATTCCAGAACCTTTACTATTGCTTCTGTATTCAAAGTTGGCTTTTTGACAATTTTGAATAGTTGATAGAACTTGTCCAAAGCTGCTCCAACAGGAGGCTGTAACATATTTGATGACCGACCACCGCAGTGTAGCCTTCTTAAGTTGATGTTGTTGGTAAAGTTGTGCCAAACACGTCGCACATCTCCAGCGGGCACTGGAATCAAGTTCAAGTTTTGGTAATCAAAGTTTAGGTCGTGTATGTCGGATATAAACAAATAYCCCATCCGATTGATGTATTTGAGCTGCTTGCAGTTCTCTATAAATTTGTAATAATGCTGTAAGATAGTAGGCCACTTACTTGGGTTTAATGGTAGGTAAACTTTGCAACACTTCACTGTCATGGTTGGGTCCCCCGTGTATGATATAATCACTGTTGTTGGCTCTCTGTCYAAACACCATTGCTCGGCAAGGTAAATTTCGTAGCCCTTGATTTCCACCTCTAAACAGCTATACTGATATTCAGGAAGCTCCTTGATAAGCTGAAATATGAGATGGAAGTCAGCAAATAAAAATGGAACGTTTCCTTGTATTGAGTTCTCCATAACTAAAAGGCACAAAATACTGTGCCAGAATAGGTGGTGAGCAAAAATTTATAAGCACTGTCTGTCTAATTTGTTTTTGGTTTGGGGCAGAGCTGTGCAGGGTGGGTTTTTTTTCCAATTTGTCTCTTGTGTTTGATGTCTTTCTTGGCGTTCATGTTGAAAAGTTTTAATTTTGACGGAGAAGCGGGAAGTTTATGTTACACCAAACGCGGCATCACAAGGCTTTTTTCTTATTCTTCRATACCATTTTTTTTTTTTTAGATATTGACCCACTTTCTCTGCACGTGACATGAACAAAAGAGATATGGTCGAATTGTGTCAACAGCGGTTCTGTATTATATATACTGAAGCTTGAGTGACAGAGGCCCTTCTGGAGAAAGGCATGTGAGATCCACTTGACCTATCAAAAAAAAGTATAGAAAAAATCACTTTCAAAAACCTTCTAGAAGCACTGGCCACACAATTGCAAAATGCAAAAAGTTTTTTTTTTTCAAACACCAGTGTATACTTGGTAGAGTATAAAAACACGSAGAGATCAAGCAACAGCWGCAAATCCAGCACCTRTGATAGAATCCAAGACAGAGTCACAAAAAATGTGCAGCAKATTTACGGGCGGACATGGTTTTTTTTATTTTTTTTGGCGGAAAAGAAAGAYGACTCTTCAAACTAAAKATRCRYATATTATGGCATACAGATTATTATTAATTACGCTTTTTCATATATGTACCTTAAAAAGATTTTGTGAAATTACAGACGGTGTACCGTTTATCTCTACGTAAACGTTCTTGTAATTTTGTGGTGCAGAACTGTGGTTTTTTGTTTGTAAACACTTGAAGTACGATGCAGGGCGCCACACACTTTTGTGATCGCTCCACATATAGAATTAACGCTGAAGTTTGGTATGTTGCAACTATCCAAACARGGAAAATGTARTTTTCCGTTCAAGTAAAGTTTGAGGCGCTTATGTTACAGCTATTTGTTTTGAAACCTTTTTTTACTTTCATATTCAGCTTTATTTAAATACAAACTCAATTTCAAGACAAAAAAAAAGACTAAAGGACAATGCGCAYTTGCTATTTCAAAAAGGTATAACGTAATTCCAAGACCAATCACGGGTTTCTCGAATTTTTGACTCTCACTTTTGTTCGGCCAAAATGATTTTCACATATAAAATTTAAAATTTAGACACATGTTCTTGCAGAAAGCTTCTTGCAATGTCTGCCAAAAAGTCTAAAAAGTGAGCCCGACATGCGCTCTTGTCACTTCTCAACCCCAAAAGTTTACAGTTGCATTTTTCATGAAAAAAAAAMACACARAAGCACATTTAGAATTAGRAAAMTAAKAAAGCTGTGTGRTCAAAAWTCTGCTGACACCATTATAGCCCAAACTTGTTCCAAACTATTGCATAAAWWWTTKYACCTTTCAGTTGGTCACTAAGCCTTGCTTTTTTTTGTAAGTTTTGACATAATATCTTGTCCATCTTTGGCAGAAASTTTCCGTTTTTTGGATGGTTTTTCTGATTTAAGTTTTTTCTGTTCAAAAGCTTGCTGCTGCTTTTTTCTGGAAGGTTCTCCTAGTTTTTGTAGAGTTTTTGATTTTTCGATGACTTGCTCGTTGTCTGGTGCGCTTGATTCATCCARTGTTTCAAGCCACTCCAATATCTTGATTTCCTCACCATAYCCTTCTTCATCCTTGTGTGGAGTTTCTAGTATGATTGGAACATCATGAAGGAATTGCGAGTGTGCAATTTTTTCGAAAAACTTTAAGCCCAGAAAGCCTTGTCCCAATTGTTCATGTAAATCTCTGTTTGCTTTTAAAGGAGCTTTAGAGTCATTCAAATGAATTCCSAACAAGTAATCGAATCCTATGATTTTCTCAAAGTCTTGCCAAAACTTATCGTAGTTTCCAACCATRTCGTACCCTGCTGCAAAAGCATGACACGTGTCTATGCACACACCAACTCTGGATTTGTCRTGCACCATTTCAATGACTGTTTTCAAATCATGTAAATCACTACCCACAAGATTACCTGTACCTGCCATGTTTTCAAGAACGATTTTGACAAAGGYTGTTTCTTTGTGTGCTTTGTTGATATACGATGCTAGTTGTTCCAGCTGTTTGTYGTGGTTTCCTTTTAAAGACGATCCCGGATGAAAGTTGTAGTGGCCAATGTTCAATTGCTCGCACCTTTTCAATTCGTCGAGAAATGATTCATATGATTTTTCCGCTTTGTCAAGTTCAGGATTTGCCAAGTTGATCATATACTGACCGTGTGGGAGRATGTCTGTTTTTGGATCGTAGTGGTGTTCCTTGCAGTTGTTGTGAAACTTGGTAATTTCTTCAGCAGTGTAGTCTGCAGCCGTCCATTTTCTAGGGGATTTGAGAAACATGGCAAACGCATTACACCCGATATTGAACGCGTTGATAACGCTGTTAGATATACCCCCGGACCCGCTGACATGGGCTCCAAACTTAAATTTTGATGTGGCTGATCTTTCAAAAGTTTTTTTCATCGTTACGGGGTGTGCTTGCTGGTRRTTGCTTGTAGATGTATTGGGTTGGGAAACGGCCTACGTTCTTTGCAGTCGATGTTTCGTGAGATGGTTTTTGTAAACTCAAATGCGGGAAGTTATTGCTCTTGCAAAAAAAAAAAGCCCAACGATGAAATCCAAATTTCACAGCRGCACGTGAGGTCATGTGCCCGTGAGGTGAGTGGAGTAGCACTTTAACTTGCCACAACT
This sequence comes from Hanseniaspora osmophila, assembly GCA_001747045.1. Classification (NCBI taxonomy): domain Eukaryota; kingdom Fungi; phylum Ascomycota; class Saccharomycetes; order Saccharomycodales; family Saccharomycodaceae; genus Hanseniaspora; species Hanseniaspora osmophila. The sequence continues at coordinate 943,149 of LPNM01000006.1, read as the reverse complement.
ACTTTAAGTCGGGCTTCAGGCCTTGTTGGTATTATATATGGGCATAGAAATTAGCRAAAAAAAGAGATTTTAATAATAAGAGAGMTGAGAGATAGAGRTCATAGTGCGCATTGAAAGATGTGATGAGAGACTATAAGTGAGATACGCAGTTTTAGAGCAGGTCGTGCGTTTTRACTTAATTTGTGCATTGGGGCTATTTCGTTACAATTCCTGGGTTTTTTGTTGTAGGCTGGAGTTTGAGATTAGTGGCTCAAAACTGGACATAACAGTTTCAAGAGTTAACTTCTYTTTAAAGTAAMGTCATMAAATACACACTGAAACACAAAAGAAAGTATACACGTGCATAAAAGCTAGTTGTGAKGTGAGATTTATACAATAAGCCTCCCGCTTCTTATCTTCTCTTTTTGGYGACTTTCCCCTTTGGYTCTTTTTTGTTCAGTTTCCCATTTTTTTTCTGCATCTGTTCCTTTGTTTTTGGGATGACTTTGAAGAACCCATCTAGTCTTCCCTGTGTGCCTGTTTTCAGACCCTTTTTCAATCTTTCGATCCCGGATTTGATTCTGTCTTCTGCAAATCCGTTTTGCTCACACATGAATTTCAGTAGTTCTTGTTCGTTTGGTGGTTCCCATTTCAAGTCGATTGTGTCTGCGTTTACGATATCTGGGTTTAAAAACAATTCTCTTGCTTCTTTGTAGTCCCAATTTTGTGGAATAGCCCATTTTTTGTTGATACCTGCATTTTTTTCTGGATCTTCAATACATGCGATGATGTTTTCGATTGACTTGTGCTCTTTGATCAATTTCAAAGCATTCACCGGGCCACATCCTTTGATCGTTGGACAGTAGTCGCATCCTAGCAAAATACAAAGATCGACAAATTGGTTTAAAGTTAAGTCCAACCCAGTCAAAATCTTTTCTGTGTCAATTTCATGGATCGGTTCTTTTCTCTGTTCSGAAAAAGTCAAGTGCCTTARGAGAAATGGTGTTTTGTAGCACAATGTGTCCATATCTTCGCTTGCCGCGGCGTAAACTTTCCCGCGTTTGGCCAATTCTGCGCACTGGGCCTCTGCTTCGCAAGGAGCTTCAACATAAGGAATTCCCATCAGTTTTAGCAAGTGTTTTGCTTCATCGTTTTGCTGTTTGGTCACTTTCACTGATCTTCTTTGCAACTTGTTGTATTCTTCTTGCTTTTCCGCGTTGTCTTTCAAATCTTCCAATTTGGTCATTACATCTGTTCTTCTATCCAATCTTTTGTCCAATTCGTATTTTTTCAAAACAGGTGGTTTCCCGTCAAAAACGTATACCGGTTTGATTCCGTTGTCAATCATTCTCAACGTTCTGTAAAACATCCCCATCAAATGTGAAGTTGTTTCTCCCTCCGCGTTACTCAAGTTCATCCCATCTTGCTGTCTCACGGCAATCAAAAATTGGTAAAGCGACATTGACGCATCGATGGCCACTTTTCTTCCAAAAAAATTTTTAATTTCTGATTTGCGGATTGCGTGTGGCACATTTTCGGAAATGATAGCGTTCAAACCTTTGATACCCATGTTTGTTTTGGTTTAATCTTTGGTTGGTTTAATCTTTGGTTGGTTTTAGTATTTGGAAAGTTGATCAGCAGAGATGGGTTTACAACGCGTTTGAATTCTTTAAACGAGTTTTTTTCTCCATTGGAGTTATTTTTTTTTTCGTGTCAAGGCTAGTTTCGTGTTTTAGTTACCCCGACCACCCATTTGTATAAGGATTAGTAGTGAGTATTACAAAAAATCAACAGTTTTCTTGTGACAGTTGCAACACACCATTTTACAAAGGTTTCATTTTTAGAAAAGATTGTGTTGTTTAAAAAATAAAGATGAGATATGCAAAAAAAAAAATAAMAACAACCCCCACAACCATGCCGAAATTCTTTCCTAAACTAGACCCTGAATATGCCAAAAACTACTCTCCCAAACCGTTTCCCTTTGACATTCCGGCCGATAAGATCCCTCCGGTGCAAAAACATCAGTACAACGGTGCCAACTTTACATACATGATCTGGCCCGCCACTGCTACTACTAATACTAATACTAATACTAATACTAATACTAATACTAATACTAATACTAATACCTCTCCTCCTAAGAATAATCTTATTGACAATGAAAATAGTGCTACTAATGGCATCGGTCATTCAGATTGTGAAAACAATACGACCAGAATCATTTTTGTGCACGGGTTTGGAGAGTACACCAAAATTTATTACCGACTAATGTACGATCTGAGTCTGCATGGGATTGAGAGCTGTTTTTTTGACCAAAGAGGAGCGGGCGAAACCTCTCCGTACAAACTTAAAGGTTTGACCGACTCCAAACATCAATTTGACGATTTGGATCATTTCATTGAGTTTTTCACCACTCAACCAGAAACCAAACCTACCAAGACATACTTGTTTGGTCATAATATGGGTGGAGGGATTGTGTTGAATTATGGGTTTTTAAGTGAAATGAAGAATTTGCACAAAATTGATGGAATCATATGTACTGGTCCATTGATCAAATTACATCCACGTACGAGACCTGGGTTTGTGCTGACTCAAGCAATGAAATTGTTGGCCAATTGTGCACCTACGTTTCAAGTTGACGGAGACCTTGACATTGACGGGATCACAGACGACTTGAAGGTGCAGCAGTGGATGTTGAATGATTTTCCCTGGACAACACCGTGTGTTGGAAGTGTGAGGTTGTTGTATGACATGTTGTATGACGGAGAGAGACTGGTGGAGGAAAGTGGTCGTGGTAGCAAATTTGTCACTTCCACTAGTTGCGCCACTTTTCCGGCCAAACTACTTATTCTTCATGGTCTTAAAGATACTATCAACGATTACAAAGCATCCCAACAATTTATGGAACAAATTTTACCAAGTGTGGATCCACAAAATAGGATTTCTAAAAAATTGGTTCTCTTACCACAAGGTAKACACTCTTTGGCTTTGTGCACTGGCAATGGTGTCTACGACGATCTGATTAACCATGTTCTGGAGTTTGTCTAAACAATACGAAACAAAGCTAATACGAGCGAAGAAAWTTCAATTTCTATTTCACTCTTATCCCACAATCTTTGATCTACATATAGTTTAAAGTCATTTTGCTCTTTTCACAGAGATCTTATCTCTTAGATTTGCTCTTATTACAGAGATCTTATCTTTTAGATTTGCTCTTTTCACAGAGATCTTATCTTTTAGATTTGCTCTTATTACAACAATATAATTAATTTTCGTATAAAGATTATTGTAAATCTCCGTTCACCCATTTTAAACAAACACCTCTACACCCTTACAACTCGCTTTTCTCTTTTTTTACTCTCTCACCCACTCACTCATACATGTGTACATACTTATTGTTTGCGTAATTCTGTGATAATATCATGATACAATATTAATAAATAAAGACCCTGAACCTCATCATAAATTCTTTTCTCTTTTAACCGATTGTTTGAGATAATAGTACATAGAATAAAGTATGTGTGTGTGTGTGTWWGATTTGATCTACACACATATTTGTCTATATATCACGTACACAACATGTCGTTCCGTGGAAGATAGTATTGAATAATGCAGCAGAAAGTCAGGAAGTGAGACTTTAATTTCGAATTTATGATTTATAATTTCAAGTTTATGATTAGATTATGGTCAATAATATTATTATTGTCTTGGAAAAATAGTCAAATAATTTTTAAATCTATGTAATCCTCTCTTTTTTGTTTTTTTTTGTTTTTTTYTTTGTTTTTTTTTTTTTTTCAAATACCTTCTGGAATACATTCTTTTTGACCCTTTTTTCTTGTCTTTTTTCATATATGAAATATAGTATGTCTCTATTGTTTTTATAATGTCACTCTTTTTTTTATTTTTTTTTATTTTATTGATGTATCAAAGTATCGTACAAGTTACTATACTTAATTGTCTTTATCTTTTTTGAAGTAATATATAAACATAAAAAAAWAAAAAAAAAAGAGGGGTAAAGACAAACAAACAGAMAAAGACAACAAACAATAGAAAAAAATGAATAGCATACTAAATAGAAATCACAGTATCAGACTCTAAAACAAGGACAAATTGGATACCCACCGAATTCCCCATCAAAGATTGTTTAACAAGTGTTGTGATACTGATGCTTGTGTTGCTTGTGATGCTTGTGATGCTTGTGATACTACATATACTACATATACTACATTAATCTCTGTATCTCTTTACTTTTCTCTGTCACTTTCTTTCCCCCACACTTAATTCAAACCATTTGAAACACCCTAATCCCCGAATGTCCCTTTGAATTGATCAATAAATTATTCCAAAGTTGATTTATTGTGTATTATTACTATTATTACTATTACTACTACTACTACTCTTAATATCGTTGTTCTTATTACTTCCACAATCATACTAAGTTACAGCACACTCTCCCCTTATTATTATTACTATTATTATTATAATCATCATACCCACTGATTTAATATTACATATGAATTGTTATTTCTCATGATCTTTTGAGTTAATATAGTGAAAGTTTTAGTTAGTGATCGTGATTTGTATATAAYAACCTGATTTTGAACCGAAGAAATGTTTAAAGAGAGTTAAAAGATGTGTGAATAATGCCAAGGGTTGTTTAATATTCTTGGTCTTGCTTAGTTGTACATATATATATATATATATATATATATACTTATATATATATTAAAGCATGTGTCTTTCTGAGATTTCTGGTTTTGATATGTATGTTATTCATGCTCGTAAACTCAGTTTRTATATATTTGATCTGCAATAAGTGATAATTTATTAAGTGTATTTTGCCAAGAACATGTTGAAAGACCAAGAACTATTGATTCAAAGATTATTGATATTACAAGTGCTAAGATTGAAAATAAATAAAGTACACTAGATAATCAATAAAAAAATGAGTCCAGGAATAATAAACAAATTTAATGAGTCTTTACAATTAGAAAACGTTYATAAGATAGACGATGACATGATGAATGAGAAAGATGGTAGTCGTAATGGTAATGGTTTGCGGATAGTCACTAGCAAAAGTGATGGTTATGATACAGACGACCAAGGATACGACTATAACGAAGACGATTCGCAAATATTTGAAAGATGTGTGCAAGATTTGGGATTCGATGACGAGGACACGAGTGAATCCAAAAAYGAAGCCAATAGGGAATCCATGAACAAAGCCACTAGTGAAGTGAATGGWCRTACGTCCTCTACCATTGATAATACTTCYACTGCTCACAACAACAATGGTAACAGTGGTAACAGTGGTAATAGGGGTAGTGGCAGTATCAGTAGTAGTAGTACTAGCAGTAGTAGCAGTAACAGTAACAGTAACACACAAGCCAAACAAAAGGCAGACAAGATACACAGAAGAAGATCAAACGCCAACCAAATGATGTTGCAGTTGTCAAGAAGCAACTCCAACACAAACACAAATGGRGGCAGTGTCARTAGTAGTGGGAATGGGTATGGCCATGGAAGTTTTTTTGCAAACAGCAGCAGCACACCGAGCAGCAGTGCCACGAGTTTCAAGAGTTGCAGTCAGTTTGCTGCAGGGAACAATACGGGCAGTGGATTTTCTGTGTCGCCAACGTTACCGCAAGTGGCACATGCGTTGTCAAGACAGAGATCGAGCAGTTTGGCAAACAGTCCATCTTCGATTCCTACACATCTTTGTTGTTTGGAACGGTATGTGCAACAGGATTTGGATTCTTTGGCTATGAGTGATGCGAGTTCCACAAAAACGAGCACATCAACAAAAAGCCCATCTAYAGAACATTCCAATGATTCAGACACCATGACGAAATTGAATGCATACAAACTAGGAAAGAGTAGAACCTCAAACGATTTGGATGTCACGCCCGTGGCTGTTCCTGGGAATCCATCAGTCAGTACAAACCCATTCTACACCGGTGCACGCTCGCCTAGTAGATCAACACCAATTGCACATTCCAACTGGGATACACTGAACACTTCGGACGAGCAATTGTGTGAATCAACATTTGCTTTTATCAACAATTCAAGACAGGGGTCCAAAAGACCAAACTACTATTTTGACAAGTTGGAAAACTATGCAGGATTGGGAAACAACAAACACACGCACAGTACTGAGGGCCATGAAGAAAATGAAAACAGTGCCATACAGGAGAGTGATGGTGTGTCTGCAGAGGCCATGAGACCGAGAATGACCAGAAGGGTTTCGTTGATGACAATGGCATTGAGCGAAAGTTTGCCGCCTTTGGGTCGCCACAACACGGCTCCAAACGGAATGTACGAACACAGTTAGGCAAATTAATAYGGGAAAMACAAGTGTTTGTGGAGTCAAGMTATGTAATCAAAAGAAAATTTAACAAAGTAATAGGGTTTTTTTAATAGGAATAATCGTGRATTCAAAATGAGAGYGCAAAGTGAAGTTAATAAAAGTGTTGTTTTTTTGCTATTTATTTATCAAACGTATTTTTTTTCTTTCTCAGTTACATACATGTGGTATATARTACGTTATATATATATATATATTTAATCAAATAAAAAAAAAAAACACATCTAGCACAACCGCACGAGCGAAGCGAGTGACGCAACTTGAATGTCTAGCACCACCGCACGAGCGAAAAGGGTGAAACAACCTGTACACCTGAATTTAGTATACCAGTCAAGCAAGTTTCGTAACTTGAACTTCTAACACACACACACGAGCAAACCTTTAACACAACAGCAAAGCTAAGCAAAAACAGAGTTGAGTTAAGACTGTGGGTAGGTTCACCAGCTACAACTTATGTTGTTGGGCTAGAACTGTAGGTAAAAATGCAACATGCCCGGTCTTTGCCGGGTCTCGCCCTTCAAACCGGATGCCATGATTTGCAAAAAAAATTTTTTTTTTTTTTTCTAAATAATTTTTTTCACAAAACAAGCTTCAGTGAATTTGTCTTGTTTTCAATAATCAATAAAATTTTGTATCCAATTGGTGACCATGTATTGCAACTTCTCTTCGTATCAATAATTTCATCACAAAACGCAATAATATAGCTATTCTCGCAGCTGATTCCTTTTTTTTTTTTTTCCTATTGACTTTCTTCCTTTGTTCGAACTTTCAAAGCATTGTACATAACTGAAATTCCACAAACAAACCACCCAAAACAATATCTTTCCATCAGGATCACTTCCAAAATAATATAATACAATAATGTTTGGTAGTCAACGTATGGGCGCGTTTGGGAACGCGCCAACTACTTCTGTAGGAACCACACCTGCCTTCGGTACCGGGGGTGGTGGTTCCCCTTCCGGGTTTGGTGGATTTGGTGCTGCAGCAAACAATAACAACAATACGGGTATGTCTTCTTTAAATCCAAACGCAGCCAGCAACAACAACAGCGCTGGTCTTTTTGGGAGCACCAATACCAACTTAGCACTTTCCACTCAGCAGCAAGCAGGTCCAGGAACGTCGTTGAAACCGTTCAGCGAATACAGCGAAAGAGACGCCAGTACAGGGGCCATGAACTATTTTCAAACAATATCCGCCATGGACGTTTATAGAAACTACAGTGTGGATGAGTTGAGGTTTCAAGACTATATGCAAAACAGGAAACAGCCTACCACTAATGCCAATCCTTCTGCGACTGCCGGTTTGTTTAGTGGGGGTGCGGTTGGTAGTGCTAATTCCCTTGGTTCCAACACCAATAACAACAACAATACTAACTCATTATTTGGTTCAAGYTCTTCAGCAACCCTGCCAAACACAAAYAACACAACAGGCAATGGATTATTTGGTCAACAAAACAACACTTTGGGACCCTCCGCATTTGGCCARCAACCAAACAACACGGGGTCCGGAGGCTTGTTCGGTCAAAACAACAACACCAACACGCAAAGTGGAGGATTGTTTGGGCAAAACAACGCAACAAATACCCAAGGGGGTGGCCTGTTTGGGCAAAACAACAACACCGCTGCAAATTCGCCATTTGGCGGGTCCACTCAAAGGGGCGGTGGTGGCTTGTTTGGTCAATCTGGAACTGCCAACAACTCTTCGTTTGGTGCAAATAMCACGAGCAACAACTTGTTTGGCCAAAACACCAACACCAATAATAATCAACCATTAGGCGGCGGTGGAGCTTTTGGTCAAACRGGAGGAGGTGGAGGCTTGTTTGGTCAAAGCAACAACAACACGCAAACGGGYGGAGGATTGTTTGGWCAAAACAACAATAACAACAACAGCAATAACCCGCCAAGTGGAGGATTGTTTGGACAAAACAACGCTACAAACACTCAAGGCGGTGGACTTTTTGGCCAAAACAACAACACCTCTGCGAACTCTCCTTTTGGTGCAAGCAATACTTTTGGTCAACAAAACAACAGTTTATTAGGGCAAAACAATAACAATCAAGGAGGTGGTTTGTTTGGCCAAAACAACAATACCACTGGTACTCAAGGTGGTGGATTGTTTGGTCAAAATAACAACGCTCAACAACAAGGCGGTTTGTTTGGTCAAAACAATAACAACCAGCAACAAAGCGGAGGATTGTTTGGTGCGAAACCAGCGTCCACGGGAGGATTGTTTGGCCAGCAAAACAACAACACTGCCCAAAGCGGAGGATTGTTTGGCCAGCAAAACAACAACACTGCCCAAAGCGGAGGATTGTTTGGACAAAACAACGCTACAAACACCCAAGGCGGTGGACTTTTTGGTCAAAATAACAACACTCAACAGCAAGGCGGTGGGTTGTTTGGCCAAAATAACAACAATCAGCAGCAAGGAAATGGTTTGTTTGGGCAGAACAACCAACAACAACAAGGGGGCGGATTGTTTGGCTCCAAGCCAGCTGGCTCAACGGGAACCGGATTATTTGGACAAAACAATAACACTCAACAACAAGGTGGTTTGTTTGGCCAAAACAACAATACCACTGGTACTCAAGGTGGTGGATTGTTTGGTCAAAATAACAACGCTCAACAACAAGGCGGTTTGTTTGGTCAAAACAATAACAACCAGCAACAAAGCGGAGGWTTGTTTGGTAACAAGCCTGCTGGAACAACTACAGGTGGCGGATTGTTTGGCCAGCAAAACAACAACCAACAACAACAAAGTGGAGGATTGTTTGGACAAAATAACAACACTACGGGAGCTCAAGCAGGAGGATTATTCGGCAACAAACCTGCTGGTGCCACTACTGGCGGACTTTTTGGCAACACCTCTCAACAACCGCAGCAACCAGGCGGTGGGTTGTTTGGAGCWAAACCTGCAGGAACGACCASCGGTGGGTTGTTTGGAAATACTTCTCAACAGCCACAAACAGGCGGTTTCAACTCTGGTTCCACTGGTGGTGGGCTCTTTGGTGCAAAACCAGCCGCTGGTACTACCGGTGGGCTCTTTGGGAACAATGCTCAACAACAGCCAAATTCCACGTTTGGATCCAACACCGGCAGTGGCGGCTTGTTCGGTGCCAAACCAGCTAGCGGTACCACGGGTGGAGGTTTGTTTGGACAAGGTTTAGGCTCTCAACAACCACAGCAACTTCAAGCCCCAGGAACAGGAGGCCTATTTGGCCAACAGTCWAACGGACTGCAACAACCTCAGCMAAACGGCATGTTTGGTCAAGGTGCAAACACGCAACAGCCAGCTYCTGGAGCTAACATGCAAAATGGCGATGCTTACGGTATTGGTTCTTTAATGAAAAATATTGTTATGCCTGCTGCTATTTCCGAACCTCCAAAACCAAGCGTCGTTAAAGTCAAAGCAGCAGCAAAGAAAGACTCATCGTTGTCCTCAGCATATAAGCTGGTTCCAAAACCACTATTTTCTCCTGCAAGATTGTCAGCTTCAAGAAGCGGGAGCGTTGTTTCCCCGGCTCCAGCAAGCACTCCTCCAACTCCTGCTGAAAGCAATCCTGCTTCCATTGACTCAACAAAGCTTTCTTCTGCAAAAATTGATGATCAAATAAAAAACACATCAAGCGTTTTGTTTAACCCAGATAAAAAATCTTTCAAAAATTTGGTTGTTAACAAAAACAGAATCTTGGGCAAAGATGTTGCAGAAGAGTCAGCAGTGCCAAAGAGAGTTTCATTTGSCAATGGYACTTTGAAAGACACGGAAGATAGTGTAATCATTGATGGTGAAGAAAACGTGAAAAAGRTACCGGCTGTTTTCGAGCCTGTGTCCAAGTCCTCAATTTCTGAATCAAAAGAAATTGCCTCTGGGCCTGCTGATGAAAATGTTGTTGTTCCGGATGAAAAAGAAAATGGYGTTCCATCAAAACCAAAACTTGATGGCTTGAAAAAACCTGTGGAAGACAACATCACGTTTACTGATGACGGATATTACATTTCGCCATCATTAGAAACTCTTGGTAAGATGAGTTTATTAGAGAGAAGAGAGGTTGTTGGTCTAAAAGTTGGTCATGACAAGTTTGGTAAAATTGAATTTTTGAACAAGGTTGATTTATCCAATATTCCGTTGAACAGCATTATGGGGAATATTGTTGTTATCGAACAAGGAGAATTTTATGTCAACCAAGAACCGTTTAATGGGGGAACGGGTCCTTTAAGAGTAACGCTAATGGGTTGTTATCCAACAGACAAAGCCACAGGTTTACCCACCACCGATCCAAAACACCCAGTGGTCATGAAACATATTGCAAAATTGAAAAAAAACAAGACGATCAAATTTGAAGGTTACGATCCTGTGACGGGGAAACTTACATTTGTTAGACCTGCAGTTTAATATTAAACTGTCTGACCGATTTTTGCACTTTTTTAAGCTCGAGACGTATTTGATTTTTGTATATAATTAYATTGTTTCAGTTTATGTACATTATTAAATTCATAGATTTACTTATAGTTAGTTTTTTTTTGTTGGCCGGAGATTGCTGCTTTAATCATTTGACATAGAATTTTTCAAACAGTGTTTTCATYTCAGATCTTTCAGCACTGTTGTCGCTCGATTTTGTTGATTTCCATACATTCAAATATGTGCTAAAATAATGATAAAACTCTTGGTCCTGCAAAAACAAGTATTTGAAATAGTTGACTGACTTGTTGTTTGCTAAGTTTTCAAATTCTGCCAAAATTGCGTTGGATTTCTCCACAAACTCTGGCTCAGCCATGATTGTTTCCACGTCTTTATCCTTTTTCTTCAATTTGATGTACTCAGTGAAAAATCCAAACAAGAGATTTTTTAAACKTTGCATAGCGTCCTGTAGATCGAGCTTTTTTTCACTCAAAACGGCAAAATTAGGTAAAGAAGCAACACCRCAGTTACTTGGAGTAATCTTCAAAATATCCAAGTGTTGTGGTCCTCTATTGACCAGTTCGTAAATAGGTATGGTCGTGCCGGTCACGAGTGGGCTTTCAAATTTAAACGTTTTCTTTGAGGGAGTTTTTTTCTCTGCTGCAGCAGCTGCTGCTGCTGGGGTTGCTGCTTTTTTGGTGGACGACTTCTTTGTTGCAGTTGGAGTTGCTGCTTTTTTGGAAGGCTTTGGTGTAGCCTCTTTACTCGATTCTTGTTTCACCGCTGCAGTTGCTTTCTTTGCTGGTTGTTTTTTAGCCTTGGTGTCTTGTTTCTTCACTGGCTGGTCCTCATTCTCTTGCTTTATTGTTCTTTTTTTGGAAGCTACTGGTTTTTTCTTTTTGTCAGTCTCAGTTTTACCAGTTTCTTTTTCAATAGTTGGAGCARATTCATTTTTCTCGTTTTTGTTGTCTTTCGTATTATCTTGTTGTTGTTGTTGTTGTTGTTGTTGTTGTTGTTGTTGTTGCTGCTGCTGTTCTAAGTCCTGCTCGTTTGTGGATTCGTCAATGTATTTTTCTTCACCTGCMTTAAGGAATTCATCCACAGCAAACACTCCATTGACCTGTTCCAAAACCATTTGGTAAGCCTTGATCAATTTATCATTTGTTTTCCTTTTTGAAGCTTCTTTATCGATTAAGGCTGTGATTTTTTCAGCAGAATCCAACAAGTCRTACTGTTTTGCAAGACTCATAGTTTTAGACTTTTTCAACCATATGTAGTCGTTGTCATTATAAAACTTGACACAATAGTGATTTTCTGGACTGGTGGTTTTTGATCCAAGTAATCTCTTTGGGATCTTTTCAGTAGGAATCACAAGTGCAGGCCACGAAGGATACCCTTTCACTTTCACCAAAATGCTCTTTTCATTAGACATTGTGCTTGGGCTCGATGGTTGCTTGATGTGAAGAAARMTAMTCTTTGGTGAACTAATATTATTTGACTTTTCACAATTGCAGACGTGTTTYCGCGTCTAACATGCTAYTATAGGCCGTTGTTGTTTTTTTGACGTGAATTTTTGTCGCTGTTTTTTTATTTTTTTCAYTGAACCACGGCGAGCTTTGAAATCGTTAGCAATGATAGTTGAAATAAAGCAAAAATCACGTGAAAGMGTAGMACTTRCCGAGAAATAAATTTTCTCTTAATGTTTMACGCTTGYGTTCACAATCTTGTTACTTATTCAAGATAGATAGCACATACATAAACTCCATACATAGGTAAAATACACATAGGAAAAAAACAAAATTATTCTTTAAGAGCACTAACAGTCCATATCACTGYGCTGTTCCTCTTGCATTGTATGTCGAATAAGGCAATCCGATGTTGGGGTGCTGCTGCTGTTGTGCAAGGTATTGCTGTTGCTGTTGCTGTTGCTGTTGYTGTTGATAGTGCTGCGGTATGCTGTGGTTCAGCTGGCCTGTRCCGTCGTTGTTTTTGCTCATTGAATGGTCAGTGGTCTTTCTTCTTTTGGAAGTTTTCCCCAAGTTATGATTCCCATTTTCAACACCATTGTTGTTGTTGTTGATGTCGTTGTCGTTGTCGTTGTCACCTTCGTTGTGCAAACTCGTGTCAACCATGGCGTTTGGATCTTGWTGTATCATGTTTCTTTTTCTAATTGCATTGGTAACTCCCATGTTTACTCCGTGAACATCTTGTYCCATTTCCCCAGACTCCGGTTCTCCTTCTTCACCATTATTGTTTTCAACCTCTCCATCTTCGTCACCGATTTCACCATCAATTTCTTCTTCTTCTTCTTCTTCTTCCATCGCTTCATTTTCGTTTTCATCGTTTTCGTTTTCATTTTCGTTTTCATCATCATCATCTTCTTCTTCGTCATCTTCTTCGTCTTCTTCATCTGGGGCATTCAAACAYGCTTGAATCAAATTTTTCCCCTCTGGTTGAGTAACAATTGGTTGAAATTTAGGTGTAGTGAAAGTGTAAACCAATCCTGTTTCACTAACAACCAACAAAAGCACTTGAGTACCTGTCAAAACAGACAATTCGTAAGCTTTTTTCATTATACCATGTTTCCGTTTACTGAAAGTGACATGTCTTTTGGTTTTATTTTGTATAAATTTTATTTCAATCTTTCTTCTTTCGATTGGTTTGCCCGTTGTTGGATTGATTTCGATCTTTTCGTTMTCGTTCTCGTTCCCACTGTCCATATCATTCTTGCCCATTTTTGGTTCGGATGGTTGCAGTTATGTTGTGATATATAATCTATACTTGATTCATAGACTTATGAACATATCAACTTATGGTAATCTTCGATCAGCTTAGAATAAAAAACAATAATGATATATTGAAACAATGCAAACCGTAACAACCGTAACAGGAAAAGGGCGCTAGCAGTGAAATTTGATCAAAAAAATAAAAAAAAAGAGTCGACTAAAGGGGAAATTGAATCTTACAAGATGAAAGTAAAARTCTATTTWGTCATTACAAAGGGCTTTGTCATAACTTGATCAAATTATATAAATTCCACAAAATGGATAAATTCTTCAGTTACAAAAAAAACAAAGAGTGAATTACCTTTTTAAGACATATATTATAATCATTTATATATATATATATATATATATATACAGTCTTTGGCAAACGAAATCAAAAGAATGAATAAAAAAAMACACACACACACACAACAGGTTCGTCTGCTGACATTTGTTAGTTTTTAATAAATAATGTTTTTATTCAATCTTACATTATACAAAATTTTCTTTTTTCTTTCTCCTGAATTTCCTTATTTGGTTTGAGGTTTTCCTGGTTTATCTTTGTTGCTATTTATAAGCAAATTGAGGTCAGGGTAATAGTGTATTTTTGTGCGGGTATCAAGGTTATAAATTTTAAATTGCACGTGCAATCCGATTTYCGGGTTTTGCCAACAAATTGTYGGAGAAAAGAAAAAAAAACAAAAAAAAAACAAACGAAACAAACGAAACACTCCTCTCGCAAAAAAGCACAAATGGATGACCCGAAGGTTACAAAGGAGAGAAAAATTATTTATATGAACGAGTTTTACTCCCAGCTGAATGATTCAGTTACGTTTTGGTAGTTACRRAWGATGCATTCACTATAAACTCACACAATACACCAACCCCACAATAACCCCTTATTCTCAAACGATCCAGATGTCCCAAGGTAACACTGAAAGAACTTTTATTGCAATCAAACCCGATGGTGTTGCCAGAGGATTGATCTCTCAAATTTTAGGAAGATTTGAAACCAAAGGTTATAAATTGGTTGGTATCAAATTGGTTAAACCAACAGAAGATTTATTGAACCAACATTATGCTGAACACGTTGGTAAGCCATTTTTCCCTAAAATGTTGAAATATATGTTGAGTGGACCTATTTTGGCTACATGTTGGGAAGGTAAAGATGTTGTTAAACAAGGAAGAGCCATTTTGGGGGCCACTAACCCATTGAACTCTGCTCCAGGTACTATCAGAGGGGATTTTGCCATTGATATGGGTAGAAACGTTTGTCACGGAAGTGATTCTGTGGAAAGTGCTCAAAGAGAAATCAAATTGTGGTTTAAAGATGAAGAATTGGTTGATTATCCATTAAGTGGATTGTCTTGGATTTACGAATAAGTACTTACAAACAAAATGAATTTTTTTCTTCAGGGTATTCATGAAAAATATCAAAGTGCATGACGTTTTAGTTTATATTTATTTATACGTTTACTTTCTAATATTCCAGATCTTTAAGAACTCATTGAACATTATATCACTATTCTCTTAGATTAGATTAACAGACACACATAGTTGAYGTGATAAAACACTCATGTAAGCTCTTTTCTTATTTATTTTTTTATTTTTTTATTCATTTATTTATTTATTTATCACGTGCCAAGATATTTAACTTTTGCCAATTGATAAAAGAAAATGAACAAGTGTTTTGTGTTATAAAGATGATGGCATTTGGTGACAGTATTATGAATTCATTGGTCTCTCTGCTTTTAGTATTTGGCAAAGGGTTTAGTTTATTTTATGTTTTAATCAATTGACTGTTTGTATTCTCAGAAAGTATACTCTAAAAAAAAACATATAATCAATTAAACAAAAGAGCCAAGCTTAAGAGACACAAAATGGAGTATTTAAGCAAGAATACTAAAGTTATGAAAACTCGCAATAATAAGTTGAGTGGTTTGTATTCTATAATTGGATTGGGATTGTTCATTTATGGATACCAAAAAACCAATAGTGAAGACCAGTTTTACAAACAAATATCAAGCAATACCAACAGCTTCTTACCCCTTTTCCAGAATAGTTTGTATTGGAATAAATACAGACACATATCATACAAAGAAAAGCACAGTTTAAAGAGTGTATATAGTAACAAACTTAACAATACACTGGCAAATGCCACGAGGAACATAAAAGATCAAACAAGGCTTGCGCTTTTTAAACCAAAGACAATATATGTGGATACAAACAACCAGATTAGTAAACCACAACAGACAATTCCTAAGCATGGGAATCWGTCTAAGTTGGGTTTTGAGCACGAATTTGAAGCCAAGACTTTGGTCAAGCGGATAGGAATAGGATTGAGATCAAAAGTAATATCAAAAGTGAGACCAGAAGTAAGATCTGCTCAGTTTTACAACCTAAGCAGGTGAACCACAGTTTACGCTATATATCTACCGTAAGTAAGTAGTTATAACAAAATAACATTAGGGTATATAGATGTGACAGTAATCGGCTTTCTTGGCTTAAARCAACTTACAAGATGCAGTAAGTGGTCACATGCTTTATGTTTTCTCTCTTTCTCTCTCTCTCTTTATATCTCTCTCTCTCTTTATATCTCTCTCTCTCTCTCTCTCTATCACYTCCCAGTTTAACTYCTAAGTATACAAGTCCCTCAGGAGTTWCCAGTTGCCAATATAGATAACCTTMTGTAATGWTGCTTGCAACCGCATAAAATAATACAAGAAATCATGAGATATTATAGTACACTCTATGTTATACTCTGCGTTTTTTTCTARTTGAATATAATACCCAAAACATAATAAGAAAAAAAAAAAACACATCACGATATATCCGTGTACTATTATATAATTTATTATTGCTCTAGAACGTCAAATGCGCACTTGCCTATTGTCTAAAAACCTTGCTCTATTGTTATAAAAAGTACAATAGCAACTGTTTAATCTTGCTGTAGATTCAGAAAAGCACCGACAAAGTGAAAACAGAATAAGGGAACTTTGGAATTATCGTGTGATTTATGATGTGTTGTTTTTTGTGATAAGCTGTGGAAAAAAATGCTTAAGGATTACTTTAAAGATGAAGAAGCTAGTACAACTAAGAATGTATATCAGAAGGAAAGTACACAGAAAGTACACAAAATCACACCAGTTATAGCGATAAATCCAGGGTTACAATATTATATATACACATATCATTGGTATCTCTTATATTTCCACGTAGAAGGATACTAATATGGYGTGATTTAGTGCTTGTAGATCCCTTTGCGGTCCATCTTCGATAGTTATTTCCTTTTTTTTYTTMTTTTTTTTTATAKTTTTTAATATTTTTTTTTGGTTTWTTTTGATATTCAAGTTTTTCTTATTYTCTGTTATATTTTTTCAGGAGATAAACACAAATAGTGTGGGGAGAAATGTACTATTTCATTTATTCATTTTTAGTTTGTCAGGTGAAAACGACGRTGCATAATGGTTAAATCAAATGTATTTTTGTTACTTGTGTATTGATTAAAGATTATTTGATGTAAAGGATATGCTGATTTGGAAACAAGTATCAACTGAGATTACTACAAGAAACCAAAACACAACAAAACAAAACAAAAAAAAATAAAAAAAATATGCTGATTTGGATTAATTTCATCTGGTTTTCAGTGTTCACAATAAGGGGAACTGAACAGAATAATAAGTAACAAGGAAACTGAACAAAATAAAGGGTGACTAGGAAACTGGATTCTAAGATTGAAGAGCAAGTAAAATAAACATATATAAACAGGGAGTATTTTGGAATATTTTCTTAAACAATTTATATAACTATTCTTGTATGTGTGAACAAAACAGGAAACACCAACAACCACAGAACAAATACACTAGTTCACGAGTTAATAATAAACAAAAACAACAATAAAAACAAAATTATAATGAACCCAACTTACATTAGACAAATTGCTAAACAATCCGTTAGATACAACCAGGTATTGAATGCCGCTGCCCATATGAACCCAGTTCACGAAACTGTTCATACTCATGGTATGTCTCCAAAGGCATGGTTTGGTGTTATGGGAGGTGTTGGTATTTTTTTCGGTGGATTTGTTGGATTTTTGGACTGGTGTTATACTGATTCCAAAATGGAAGGTATTTTCAAAAACCAAAGAGTTCAAGGTGCTTCTCACTCCAGATAGGTTACTGGTAGAAGGCTTTAAAGTATTTGAGAGTCTAAAAGATATATATAAAWATGATGAGAAGAAAACACTAAATAAATATACATACATATTCCATTTATACATTTTTCTGTACACTTTAATGATAATGATAATGATATTCTGMAAAATTAGAGTTTGGTAGTTTTTTTCTTCAAGGATTAGCAATGAAATAATAGGGAATTTTAGTGTTTCCCCGAARGCCAAGTCATGTTCATGAATTTTTTACCCAAAATCTCATTTTGAATATATTCAACATGTTTTAGTTCTGTCTCATTCAACTGCATGTCCTGTTTTTGCAAAGATCTAAAAGTGTCTATAGCCGTTTGCAACTCAAAAACATTGGAGACACCAACCACCGTTGGCCCCATGTCATGGAACTCAGCTATAGCGTATTTCGTACTCARCTCGGCTATATTGATACCTTCTTGATCACAGTACGTTTTCACTTGCGTATCGAAAACATGTTTTAATTCTAAAGAGCACGGATGAAACTCTTTAATTTTTTGCCCGCACAACAAAGACATGCTCAAGATAGATGCATTGCTCAACATTTTCAAATGACCCTCATTGATCATTTTGTATGATTTTTTAAATAGCATATTGTTTTGCAAGCATCCGTTACAATACGACAAGATGCAATCCAATGCACCTATTTCATTGTTTTTAAGACATTCAACAGCAATTTTATGCAAAAAATCAATTGGGTACCCAGAAATACCAAAATTCAAAATAAGTTTATCTTCTTCTTTCAATTTATGCAATTCTTTTAAAGCTTCCATGATCTCCACCTCATTGTTAAACTCAATATCGTGGAGATACACACAGTCCAAATAGCCACACTTCAACCGTTCAATAGATCTCAACACGGATTTCCGGATCCATTCACGAGAGTAATCAAAATCATCTAGTTTCAAYCGGCCACATTTCGTGATGACATAATACTCGTCACGATTGGTCCACAAATTGTATGTCTCTTGCAATTTTGCAATGCTTTCTCCCAACAACGTTTCGCTCGGCCCGTAATATGGTGAAGTGTCTATGCAGTTGACAAGACCACTCTCAATACCGTRTTTCAAGATATTAACAATATCCATATTTTGTGGGTCAGCGTTGTATTGATAGTTGAAAACAGCACCACCAAGAACTAAAGGTTTGATACCAGTCAGCGATTTGTCTTCTTTAGCCATYGTTTCTTTGTTGTTTTTCTTGCTTTTGCTTGGAGGAYGTTCCTTGTTTTTCTATCTCAATAAATCGTTTATCACTTCCCTATTTTATTCAAAGACAGCCCATTAACACTGTGTCTTTCTCTTATCTTTACGGGTTTTCTTAGATTRAATATTTGCTTTCATTGACTAAGTTTCAGTCACGTGRGYTTAATAACCTTTCCAGTTACCCTAACAYAGCACGCTTYTTTTGGTCATAATAATGAATTCCTTTTTTTTTCTAATGTTTTCTTGGTTCATATTTTTGTTGAGTGTTTTTGAGATCAGACACTATAATGTGTGCAAATTGAATTTAAWAGTTTSCACTAATGCATATTTTAAATGGTTTCGACTCTCTTTCAAGAGTTGTGAATKATGGAYGTTTCAGTGTCTTTCRRGAATCTTACTCAAAGGGGTGTTGGATTTTTTCGWCAGTTGGTAACMCTATTGAATAGCTTGTTCAATTACGTGTCACGAAGTGCCATCCGATCGCTATGATTCGGATTAGCTTCTCACACCCWCTTGCAACGCGCATACTTCYTTCATCTCATTTAATTTATSCATATTGCTTTGTATAATCTTGACTTGACATCAACAAAAAGCCCCCCTCCACTTCCAAAACACTCGACACAACACCACCAAACATGTCCGGTTTCAACAAATACAGAAGAAAATGGAATAAAGATGCCAGCAAAGGGGACACAACCTCAATATCTCTTGATCAGGGCAAAGAAGGTGGGAAAAAAGGCAAATACACAAGCAAAAGCAACAACAACAACAACAACAGCAACAACAGCAACAACAGCAACAACTACAACAACAACAACTACAATGACGGTGGGAACAGCGGAGCCAATGTGCCAGAAAGTGTTTTTGAGTTGGGTAAGAGCAAGAGAGTTACCGTGAGACAGTTTAGAGGGGTCAATTTGATTGATATCAGAGAATACTACAAAGATTCTAGTAGTGGGGAATACAAACCGGGGAAAAAGGGGATTTCTTTGACCGAAGAGTTGTACGATTCTTTGATAAGGCAACGGAGAAACATCGATGATGCATTGAGAAGAATGGGGTCCAAAAGAAGCAAAAATGGGTTGCTGGATTCGATCAGAGACCAGGACACCGCTTCATCTACAGAAAAGAAAAGTGATCAAAATGACAAAAACAACACTGCATCAGCAACCGGTTCCGCAACTGGTTCCGAAAAAAGCGAATTGAAGAGAAAGCACGAACAATCTGAAGGAACTGCTGCCTCTGGAGCAGAATCAGACAAAAAACCAAAATTGGAGATTGCTCCACCACAGTTGCTACCAAATGAAGCTGCCAAGAGACAAGAAGAGCTGGAAAACACCGCCGCCATTGTCATTCCCGGTGGGAACAAACCTCAAGAACAAAAAAAAGACGCTCAGGCTATTAAAAAGGAACAAGAAGAGGGACTGAACAGCAGTGACGAAGAGTTTGCAGCTGGCTTGGAAGCAGACATGCAAGARAACTGAGCCATTTTAAAAAGACTTGATTTCTGTTTTGATAATTGTGTCTCTCTATTATTATGATTGTTTTTTTTTTTCCGGCAGTGATCATGATCGTATGTAAAGAACCAGTATAGTTTCACACCGTATATAAACTTTCCAACGTTTCTTTTCGTAACTGAACAAGAACTTTATTATTTGTCTTTCAGGTATATATTATGGTAGCACCTTATTCTATCTTGTTCCATCTTATTGCGTCTTGCGTGCATGTCTTACTTAGTGTCATTTTTAGTTCACCGGCCCACATCTTAAATGCTTAGAAAACTCTTAAATTTAAGCGCGCTAAAGTCCAAATCCAGGCATGTCATTTTTTTTTTTCTTTTTCGTTTCTGTACGTGTTGTTTCTTGCCTTTTAGTGTTATCTAATATTTTTGACCATGATTGATAGACTAAGAAAAGTTTTAATTTGCAAATCGTTGCCTTGATCTATCACGCCTTCATGTTGAAAATAGTCATTTTGATTTTGAGTTGGAAAAAATTTGCAATCCTGGAGGCATCAATAAGTTTGGATATCTTGGTTGTACTTTTTACATGTGTGCAGTAACATTAGAAAAACACACAAAAAAARCTCAAGAAAAACTCAAGAAAAGCCTTGCAGACTTGAAGGGTTTTTAATGAGAACAGGAAAGCAGTGGTAAAAAAGATCAAAATATGAGCAATAATCAAAGCAGCGATTCTCAGGATCCGATCTCAAATCAAAACGACGTCATGTCAGAAACAGTTGATCCGTCTCAGTATGTGTCTGCTGCTTCTTCATTGAAAAACCAGCACGAAGATTCTGCTCAGCTTGAAACTGTATCTCCTACCGATCAAAGAAACGTGGATGGGCMCCAGCAATTAAAAAAAAAGAACAAGTCCAAGAAAAAGAAGAAAACTAAAAGAAACGTGTTTGAGTACGACACTAAAAACGATGATGCTGCTGATTCAGACATTTCTGCTTTGGAGGATTATGACAATGGCGAAAACATAACCACTCCAAACAGTAACAATGATAGTAGAGAARTTGCAGCACAAGAAGCTGCCAARCACTTGATTAATAACAGCGAGTTGCACAACATCAATCACACAGAGTTTTCAGAACTTCCACCTTCGAGCACCGATTCGAGCACCAACAACTTGAACACGATGGTCACCAAGGCAAAAGAAAACGCAAATGTGCTTGACAGCCGGACATACAGAAACAGGGGACAGCCGAGCTACCATCAAGCGAAAAGATCGTTTCACGAAAGACCAGACATCAAAAGACATCAACACATATCTGAACAGCATTACAGAAACTTGGTGGACGATGACATCAACGGCGCTTTTATTGACCACAGACAATCAATGACCGAGCCTATTATTGAACAGAAAAAAAAAATGTCTCAAAAGAAGAAAAAAAAAAGACAGCAAAAGAAACAACAAGAAAGGGAACGCAAGAAATACGAAGAAAAACAACAGCAACAGCAACGCAAGCTTCACATGGCTGAGCTACGTGAGTTGGGCGACCAGCAAGATCTAAGTCCTAAAAGCTCTTTGAATTTTGATCAATTCTCACAAAACAAGGCTGTTCCAWCTCAATCCAAGAAAAACTCGTTTTCCACTTTTTCGAAGCCGCATCCTTTCCCAGCATCTTCGTCTTCAAGAAACTCAAACTCTCCTCAAAGGGGATACTCTGCTGGGTATCCTCCTATAAAATCGCAAAACGTAGGTGGTCACCATGATTCAAGATCTAGCAATAGACCTTCTCAAAATAGGGATAGAGACGTTGTTCTTAACATGGGCGATTTGATGAAAAAATTGAAAAGAGGAGAAAGTAGCCACTCCATTTTGAGCAGTCATATGATGTACAATTCCAATTCAAACAATAAAAATGATGACGCGAATGAAAATGGCTATAATTCAAGTTTGAGTTCGAAAAACTCTTCATTATTTAAATTGAAAGACAGCCAGCTTGATTCAAAGCCACCAAGCAGATCTGATTCCGATGTGAGTTCCTTTGGTGATGTTTGCTTGCCATTGACTAGTGACGAGGATGAAGAACACGAGGATTATAGGGGTAAACAATATGAAGATTCTCCAGAGCATGGGTACGGTAACGGTCACGGCCACGGTCACGATCGTGCACCTGATGWCCATTCTCATGACAATTTTGAGGGCAGAAGTTCATCCAATGTTCCGGACCTTGGAGACCTCCGCGAAGGKCTTGATCTTGACACAGAATTTGTCAATTTGTCGCAGGACCAAGAAAAAAGTGGCAGAAGRCAAAAGAAGAAGAAACAATGGCCAGACGTCTCTGTTTTGGAAGAGTTTAGCAAAGAAGAAACAGATCGTTTGAAAAAACAAGCAATCATGTTCAACGAGCAAGGAAGAGGAAAATATGGAAGAAGCAGAAGCTCCGACGATTACTACCAAAACGTGGAAGAAGGAAGTGAAACGGATAGATTTTCCAATCACCCGGGRTACGAAAGCCCCGGTGGACGCTCAATGACAGTGAATGACAATGACACTGATGCGGACACAATTTCAAAAGGGTCTCCGCTTGGGGAAAGCCATGTTTCTATCCACGAATCCCAATACGCAACAGAACCGCAAGAAGACCAGCTTGRGTTTTCAAGTCCAATTGTTTCAAACGTTGATGTTCCAGAGCTAGGGAACGCCAAAGTGAATGAAACCAAGTTGAATCCTCACAAATTTAGAAACAAAAGGTTTCAGCAGTGGCATGTTAAAGATGAAGCCACAAAGAAAATCAGRCAAAACTCTGTTGTTCCGAGTATCAACATGGAAACCGGGGAAGAATTTGAACACAGACCGTCTGCCGGTGCCGTTTCTATTGTGTCACCACCTGGAGCAAGTGAGTTGATACCGCAAGGAAATGCTGTCATTTCCAATATTTCTGCTCATGATGGGCCGTCTCCTCATAGTTCAATGGGTCCAGACTCTAGTTTCAGAAGTGAAATTTTGACTGGCGGACAAAGCGCCATTCAGTATCCTCCACAAATTATCAACAACAACCCTGCTCATTTTAGATTTGCATATTTCAGAGACGACCTTAACTCCACCGTGCATTCTCCAACAATTTCTGGGTTGCTACAACCAGACCAGTCTTTCAAAGACATGTTTGTTGGTGAGCACTATCGTTATTTAAATCGYGACGATTCTGATAATGACTCGGATGACGGATCTGGAAACTCTGATCATGGTGCCGGAAAACACGCCAAAACGCACCATGAAAAAGAGGATCCAGTGATTTCACCGTTTTGGTTAGACATTTTGAATCCTACAGAGGAAGAAATGAAAGTGTTGAGTAAAGCTTTTGGAATCCATCCATTGACCACTGAAGATATTTTTTTGGGAGAAGCTAGAGAAAAAGTTGAGTTGTTTAGAGACTATTATTTAGTTTGTTTCCGGAGTTTYGATATTGTTGCTGAGAAAAGTCACAAAGCTGGAAGTGTTTACAACACGCACGACAGATCATCTTCTTCGAAAAGGTCTTCACGCAAGCGCACTTTTTCYGTTTCGTCTAGATCTTCAAACTCTTCGAAAAGAAGCCATGCCACTAATTGGAAATCAAAGTTTTTGAAATTGTTTTCAAAGAGAAGCAAAAAATCAGGTCGGTCGTCTAGAAGACTTTCCAGTGATAATAACTCTTTGACGTCAAGATCTCGCACAAACTCTCGTTCTTCATTGTTGAAAGATGGCAGCAGCAATTACAGAAACAGAAAGTATGCTCATTCAAACCGTCAACTTGAGAAGGAAAAAAGGGATCTTGCGTACAAGAAGAAATCTGGAGACAGACACAGACCAAGACGTGGTGAGTTGGAGCCTTTGAACGTTTACATTGTTGTTTTCCGGACCGGTGTCTTGACGTTTCATTTTGCTCCTACTCCGCATCCTGTCAATGTTAGAAGACGTGCGAGATTGATCAAGGACTATTTGAATGTCACTCCTGACTGGATTGCATATGCTTTGATTGATGATATAACCGATGCATTTGGCCCAATTATTGAGTTGATCGAGGACGAAGTTTACGACATTGAAGATGCTATTTTGAGAATGCATCATGGAGAAAGCGACAGCGATAGCGATTCTGACTCTGATTCCGACAGCGATTCTGATTCTGATTTTGATGATGACAACTATGATGACGGGTACTATAAAAAAGAGTCGAAAACCCTGTCCAAAAAGAGACTAATCGAAAACGAAAAGAAACTGTTGAAAAAGAAAAACATGATTGGGTATATTAGAAACAGACGCGATAGCATGTTTGATAACAATCCGCACTTGTCGGTGAGTCGTGCTCTTGCCGCACACAATCACGACAACTCTGAAAGATCTTATTACAGTTCTGACGACGAGTCTGTTTCTTCCGATTCCACAACTTCCTCGGCTTCTTCATCGTCGAGATCGCGTTCAACRATGGCCACCAACATTATTGGGTGGAAAAGAAAGGGTGATATGTTGAGAAGAATTGGAGAGTGCCGGAAAAAAGTGATGAGTGTGTCGCGGTTGTTGGGTTCGAAAGCCGATGTGATCAAAGGTTTTGCCAAGCGGTGCAACGAGGAGTGGGATGTGGCGCCAAGAAGTGATATTGGGATGTATTTGGGGGATATCCAGGACCACATTGTGACGATGGTGTCTTCTTTAAATCATTTTGAAAAATTGTTGAGCAGATCCCACTCGAACTACTTGGCGCAGATCAATATCGACATGACTCAAGTGAACAACGACATGAACGATGTGTTGGGAAAGATCACCATTTTAGGTTCCGTTGTTTTGCCAATGAATGTGATCACCGGTTTGTGGGGGATGAATTGTATTGTGCCTGGTCAAAACGTGAACAACTTGGGATGGTTTTTCGGGATTGTTGGGTTTATGATTATTATGGCGGTCGTTTGTGTGATTTATAGTAGAAAGAGATTTAATTTTTAGTAAAATATCTTACTGGAGTATGTACATGTCTAATTAATTTATTTGTATTAGTCGTTTATGATCATCGTTTAGTGTATTTGTTTTGGCATGAGTGGTTGGCGGATGAAAATTGTGGGAAAAAAAAATACGCAGGAGCAGGGAATAGCCGAAGGCGAGAGAAAAAAAWAAATAATGTGTGGGAAATCAATGTAACGCGATGATTAGTAATTATTGGATTGTCCAACGGGKTTTTTATAAAATATATATAACTTGATGGAAGGCTACKTTTGAGATTACGWTTTAAGCTTTGTAAAACCAAAAGTAAAAGCRAAACCAAGAGCAAAAGCAAAACCAAAGGCAAAAGCAAAACCAAAGGCAAAAGCAAAACTAATACTGAAAATGCCAGAAAATCGCCAAACTTCTAGCGGCGTGCCTATCCCGCAATTTGAAGCCACCTATTTGACCTCGCTGGAGTGCGAATCGTGCTGTAAAKCATTGATCAATACTCTAACCACTATCCCCAACACTGTTGTTTCGCAAATCACGTTCCCCTATTTCCCGTCTCTGGGCTATCCGAARCAAGCCAGACCCGCTGTAGTGTCGACCGAACAGCACGACAAAGGGTTGTTCTCTATTATTTCGAACATCCAGCCTTCGAAACTTGTGAAAACCGTTGATACGGATTTGGGYAAAGACACCATTTTGCGTGGATCTTCAAAGAGCTCTGCTGTGGCTATTCTTGAAGACTTTTCTTCTTCCGCAGCACAATCCTCATATGCGAACAACTCGGACAGTGTGTTGAACTATGCGAACTTCACTGGGGTCAAGGAACACGCTATTCGCGGGTTGGTGCGGATTGTCAGTTTACCTACTGCAAGCATGTTGGATGGCAAAACGGTGGCCGGATCTGCTGGGTCCAAGATATTTTGCGATTTGACCTTGAGCAATGTGTTGCACAAGGACTATGTGTTTGAAGTGTACGAGTTTGGTGATCTGAGATTGTTGGAGAATGCGCRCAGTAACTTGTCTTCTGTTGGAGATATCACCAAGAGTTTTGGGAAACGCATAATTTCGATCCCTATAACTGCTCAAAACAGTGAGATCCAYGACAARAAAACAAGTGGTGATGTAGCCAGATTTGATATTTCTTCCTTTGTCGACATYAACAATGGAACCAAGAWCAAAACCGAYATGGAAATGTGGGARCTTATTGGCAGATCGCTGGTGATCCGTCCTAGTGATGCAGCTGGCTCTGACTTCAACGATAACAGTGAGATCATTGCTGGTGTGATTGCGCGCAGTGCCGGGGCATGGGAAAACACCAAACAGGTTTGTGCATGCAGCGGGAAAACCGTTTGGGAAGAGAGACGTGATGCGTTGGAAAAAAACATTGTATAGGACTTGCAAAGCAAATTTTTTTGCATCAAGCAAAAACTTACAGATCAAAAAAAAATAAAAATAWAAAATAATCRATAATTTATTTGTATAAACAGCGTTATGTAGCCTTATTAAAGGKTTTTTCTTTCTMTTTTTACGAATCATTCTTCTGTTTGTTTTCTTCTTTTTGTTTGGCGTCTTTTTGTTTGTTCAGCTCTCCTTGGGATTTTTTAAATCTTGGACCGTCTTCTCCATTGGCACCAGCACTGGAACTCCCACTKSMACTTCCACTACCACTACCGCTTTTTTGTTGCAGATCACTTTGTTTCACTGCTTTGATATCGTTCCCATTATCTATTTGTTCTGAATCTCCCAGTATTTGTTCTTGTTCTTGTTGTTTTGGTGCAACATCTTGTGCTTTWACTTTATTTCCGGCATTAGAAGCTTCTGCTTTCTGCTGTTTTGAATTTGCATTTGCGTTTGTTTTCCCCTTTTTAGTGGATGCAGTGTTATCCTCATTTGCAGAGTCCTTGTTGTTCACCAAATTGGAAACAATCCCATTTTGGAAATCATCAGACAATTTCGCATCTTTAGCACCATTTGAAGACGATGAAGAAGACGAAGACGATTCATATTCGTTTTTTAAATTTGCAGCTTCTTGTTGCATAGCAATATCGTTTTTAAATCCACCTCCGTTGTTGTTAGAAGAAGAAGAAGATCCCGAACCAGATCCCGAACCAGATCCCGAACCAGATCCCGAACCAGATCCCGAACCAGATCCCAAAGAAACAGATGAGTCTGTTGTTGTTGATGCTCCTGTTGTGCTCAATAACAATGGATTTTCTCCATCTCTGGCTATGATCCCTGTCATTTGAATGAATACATACACACTTAGTAACATTGTGATGTATAATAACAGTTTTTTCATCGGAGTGGTCAATCTAAATTTTTTTTTCAATCCATCACCAGATTTCCCTAAAAGCGTTGGATTCCCGTTAACATCTAGTAATTCTCCATTTTTGTTATATCTTGGTAATAAATCGTGTTTGTTTCTTCTGATTCCTCCTTGCATGATGTGTGTGTGTGTGTGTGTGTGTGTGTGTGTGCTACTTTATTTTTTTGGTTTGAAAGTTGTTTGCTTTAGTGTGTYGTAGATACACATACAACTGCATTAGTCAAACGAAGCAAACGATCAAAACATTGTTAAACTGAGATGTCTTTTTTGATTTTCTTGATTTTCGTGTTTTTCTTCAAGATTTGATTTTAATGTGAATATAAATATTTATATATGTGAGAGACGGGTAACATTAATGRCTCGTACATAGTGATYAAAGATATATAAAAAAAACCTTTTTACACAGCTGGGTAACTCACTTGCAATAACTTCTTTGTATAAACTCTTTRTGTTTTTTTCTTCTTGTATTTGGTTAGGTATCATGTGCACTTTATTGTTTGTATAATAATCTATTATACATTCACATTGGTATCACAATACTCAACAAAGCAAGTAATATTACAAATACCTAAGTATAATGTACGAATATTAGTTTAAACGTTGAATTATGGGTARTGTATACTAAGATTATCACACATATCATCCTTATTACCACTCTCATCATTATCATCCATATCATCATCATCATTTCTAATAATAGGAATACGGAATACTGTATTCCGTGTTATCGAATGTGCATTTAGTAYACTACTTTGATTACTGTGACCAGTAAAAAAACTTATTACTTATATGTATTGGGTACTCCGCCTCGGTTTAAACCGACCTTGTTTTTGACTAACCACTCTACTTACTCCGTGTAATATYCTTTATGCTTGTAATAGTCAACACTAATAAATATTAACAAAAAAAAAAAAAAATGGGGAAAACCCCCGCGGTTTTTTTTTTTGGCAATGGTATTCATTAATAACCCCATTAAGTCGCAAAACAATGGAGTATATTAATTTTTTATTCTTATTATTCTCTATCATTTATGCAGCCTTCTATTGTGTTTTATTTGAGTTATTTTACTTGGTCATAATATTATATGTAAACTACATAAATAATATTGGAAAACAACCCGCACAGCACACATGAAAATTCCTTTTGTTTTTGTTTTTGTTTTTTTTCATTGTTTTTCTTTTATTTATTTGATTATTTCATGTTACAACATACTCTTATATCCAATACTATTTATTATTATTATTATTATTATTATTATTAGACACCAATTGGAATAATAAATTAGACTTTATTTGTTATTATTTTATTATTATACTCAATATTCTCGTACAACATTATAAAGTAACAACAATTTTGAATTTAATATATCGATTTTACACAATGTACTCTCTTTCTTTCTCTTCTTCCTCCTCTCCCCCCCCCCCCACAATATACATTGTTTTCATGCAGTGCCGTGACTTTCATATGTTTGCAATTTTATTTGCGTACTTGTACTCTTACTTGTACTTGTACATTGGGTGTGGTATTACTATTATTTCTATGAGCAGTACTAAGGAAATAACTCTTAACTCCATAAATAGACACTATAAACAAATATATTTCTCCATCCTTCCACTTAAAACAAGATTATTACTATTACTATTATTATTATTATTATTATTTTCATCATCCGATTTATATTTTAATTATTTATTTATGTTATTTGTGCAATGTATGATGTATAAATTGTACACCATCATTTTATTTTTGAATACGAGTTTTATTAATTAGACCTTTTCATCTCAATTAATCAAACTTAAATTTGTATCATATGTATTTGTGATGTGATGGTTATTAAATTGAATGGTTAAAACAAGTGGAGTTATTATTTTTCCATGGTTGTTGTTGTTGTTGTTGTTGTTGTTGTACCAGCATGTATAGTATGGTATTGCACATAATTTTAATAAAAGTAATCAAAGGGTTCATTCCACTGGTTCTACATAAATACCTGATAATAGAGGTCATCAAAGGTCATTAAAAGTAACACATACGATTAAAATAGTTTAAATGAAATTGTTTTTTGTTTTTTTKTKTTTTTTTTTTGACAGTATTTTATTTTTATTTATTTATCTTATTTACCATGTTTAATCAAACTCTTTTCATAATTTTTTTTTAGGTTTTAAAATCGGAATTAAATATGGAGATATTTTTATAAAAGTTATATTAAGGAAAACAATAGAAATTAAAGAAAGTAATAGAATAATAACAATACAATAATACAGTCAAATAAATAACAATGGAAGTCACCATAAAATACAATTATTAATTTTAAACAATAGAGCTATTGTGTTTTTACTTATCATTAATATWATTATCATTTTTATTATTATCATTATTATTATCATTTTATGGTGACTTCTATTGTTTTATTTATTYAATGAAGTTAACTCCAATAATTAATAAACTGGAGCCCACTTTAATTAACTTACGAGCCAAGTTAAAAAATGTTATAGTTTATTGGGGTGTATCTAAGAGTTGCTTATGTATATGTTTTTTTTTTTTTATTGAACGAGATATTGATGTTTTGATTCAAATTTCAAATGAGTATATATATATATATATGAGAGAATGATATGTGGATATTGATGTTAAAGTTCWTATTCTTTATTTTAATCAATGTGTTTATTAGAGTATCGGGTTTATTCACATAATTATTATAGYAATCCATTCAACACTAAWATTTTATATCCAAACCATCYGAGATACTAATAAAAAAAAAATAAAMATAAAAAAATAACGCAGATTAAGGAACATTAATAATAGAAGAAAAAAGCGAGCGATACAAAAAATCTAGTATTAATCATAATAATAATAATAATMATMATAATAATAATAGTAATAGTAATAGAAAAATGAACAAAGAATTTTCAATGAATACAAACAGTTTGGTGCAATTGAACAAATATTTCAGTTATGACACTACCAAGACTGGTACAAAAGATGAAACAAACATGATCAATACTGGAGTCAATAGAGTTAATTACTCAACCAATGAATCTGCTGCAATTGGTAAAATCAATTTGAATTCAACAAATAGTTGTACTGCATTGTTGCAATTGATCAATGAGCAGTCTGTATACAATACACCAACGACATTGAGTAACTGTGTTGATAATGATGGGTATTTGAATGAGATTGGGAATAATAAATTTAACGATTTGATTGATGAATCTTCAGATAACACTCCAAGTAATACCGTTTTCAATACAAATGATAGATACGAACATTTCACTTATGGGTTTGATCATTTTGATATTGAAGAAAATGGCGGACGTAATGATATGAGAAAATTCTCTTATTATGATAGTGATAGTAATGGAGAAACTGCTAATGTTAGTGAAGATGAGTGTGAAATTAATACTTTGGATCACAGTTTAAGAAATGAGTACAGTACTCCTACTTCTCAAGTTACTAATGCCAACACTTCTCAAGTTACTAATGCCAACACTTCTCAAGTTTTCTCAAGTTRCTAATGCCAACACTTCTCAAGTTGCTAATGCCAACACTTCTCAAGTTACTAATTCCAACACTTCTCAACTTAACGATGGCAATGGTRTAGACCGTGCCGGTGAGGAAGACGATGACGATGGTATTGTTATTTGTCCCTCAAAGTTAATGAACTATGTGGATCCAACAGTGTTGTATAGTAAGTTGGTTTTGCAGAAATTTTATTCCAAAAAGTTGAGCGAAACACCCGTGAGTGAAGCAAGCACGAGAGAAGCAAATGCCAATGGCGTTGATGCTAATACAMGTGCCTCCTCTCATACCGCCATTTCTGCCTGCAATCATATTTCTCACACACCATGTCTGCCACCAAAAGACAAAGAAATTTTGGATGAGATCTTGGAGTGCATTGCCACACCATCAGCACCAACAGAAAACCCATTCACATTGTGTTCCTCTTCTGTGTCATCCACTCCGCAAAGAACGTCTAAAAAATACAGCGAGTCTGAAAGAACATTCAGATGCGACAAATGTCCAAGGGCATTTTTCAGAAGCGAGCATTTGAGAAGACATTTGAACAGTGTGCATCTTCAGCTGAAAAAGTACCAATGCATGAAGTGCTATGAAATGGGGGTGACCAAYAAATACTTTGCCAGAAGCGACAACTACAAAGCACACTTGAAAACCCATGTGTGTGTGTCTCCTGCAACGACTACTGGMACAACCACCGGGGAGGCAAGTGGGTGCTGTTCTACTGAACAAGCCTCCACTCCTTTTTCTCCAACAAGTGCAAACATGCAGGTCACCAAAATACACACCCCAGTTGCAAGCACACAGTCACCCAAGAAAAGAGGGAAAAAGAMWAAAGACACTGCAACACAAAATACATCCACAAAAGGTGTGCAGAAACCGAAAAGAAAGTACAACAAGAAAAACCCAATCAAAAATATCTCCTCCACAAGAAAAAACCTTTGATTAGTTGAATCTGTTTTTGAGAGACGGTTGTATATAAATAGGACATAAATACACTTAGGCATAGCTAGATATAAATWGAACCAGAGGATTTTTTAAAACACAAAAAGTTCAGAGTTTAAAATACGAAAACGCTTCTCAAACACGTTTCCCAGTGGTTTAAAATAAACTAGTCCAGTGGTTCATTTCAAGTTGGGTCGCGTTATATCACGTGCACGTGAGTTTTGTTTTGTATTTATATGTTTCATCTTAGTGAAAACCCGGACTCCGCGGTTCATTGCATTACTTGTGCTTTTCTTTTTTTTCCCCCGTGACAAGAGGRCACCTGAAACGAACAATTCAGGAAACATTTGGCCAAGTGACCGTTAGGATGTTATTTTAAAAGAAAGATGWTGATGATGAGCAATTGGTTGTAGGAGGCTAAACAAGAAAACCCAAAGATTCAATAATCAATAAAGCGCACCAAGTCAACAACACTTACAAGTATTACAACYYACACCAAGATAGCAAAAGATGAAACAGTATCCGAGTTTGCTCGATGTCCAGGGTTCTTCGACTATGGTGGAACAGCGCAGTGAGCAATCTTTGCTTTCCGACAAACCGAAGCAGCTCGAGGCCCAAGCAGAAGACGATTATCACAACTCACTTGAAAGTCAGAGTTACTTTTCCATTATCGAAACCCACCGGGACAAATTCAAAATTATTCCCGTCAGCGAACTAGTCACTCTGCCCCAACTGCAGAAAAGTCATATATCACCAGCCAGGTCACACGAACGGATGGCAAAGGAAAGRGACCTCACACCAACAACCATAATCCAGTCACCSAGCACAAACAGCAGGTACTGCAACCAATACAAAATACTGAAAGAAATAGGACAGGGCCAGTACGCAAAAGTGTACAAAGCGATCACYCCCGTGGGAGGRCTTGTCGCCATCAAGCAATTCAGAAAGAAGCCCTTGAATCACCARTCCCAGTACTCGTTCAAGCAGATACAGGCGTACATGATGAAACAACAAAGAGGGAAAAAAAGCACGTACAGCGGTTCGAGTGTGAGCAGCAGTGCCGGGACCAGCATGGGGCACAGCTCACACTTGTCGAATTTCAATCTCAGCACCCCATTGACCCCAACTACAACGCAAACCGTCGACAGCATCATCATGAACATGACTTTGGACAAGATACGATGGGAGTTGTACGTGTTGGGAACAATCCAGGACTCTGCGTACGTGGTACGGCTGGTGGACTGTATCGACTCGGTCAAGTCGAAAAAAAACTGGATTGTGTTTGAGTACTCGCCGTTTGGAGAAGTCCAGTGGCGGTCTTTGGAAAACCAAATGATCAACATAAACTCGCATCTCCACAAGTCAAAGAAACTTACTTCACATGTGCTCAATCCGTTACAGTTTTGTGTGAAATTCATACACGACACGGCACATGGGTTGCAATACTTGAAACAGCAGTGCTGCATTCACAGAGACATCAAACCTTCAAACATCTTGATTTTCCCGGATTTCACATTCAAGATTAGCGATTTTGGAAGCTCCATCATTCACCCAGACCGTTTGCCCGAAATGGGGGTTGAAAAAACCACTGTTTTCACCAAGTTTCAAAATGAGTTGAACAAAATTGTGGGGACWCCTGCATTTATTTCTCCTGAAATTTGCAATTTCAGCAATTTCCGTGAAACCACTGGTCTCGGTGATAATGTGTCGCCCATGAAATCCGATGACGCCTTGATGAGTCCCAAGTCAAACAACACATCGATCACACACCAGAAYCTGATTCCTATTTTGGATGGATATAAGATGGACGCRTGGTCTTTGGGAATCACCGTCTTTTGCATCATGTATGGRAGGTTGCCCTTTGAAGGGGACAACGAGTTTGAAACTTTTGATAAAATTGTGAAAGATGAGCTTGTGGAAGATGATTTGGTGTTGAGACCCGGTTTGTCAAATATAATCATTGCCGATGARGTGGGAAACAAGCAGAGTGAGAACGCAGAGATGATTGAGCTTTTGCAAGAATTGTGCATACACAGATTGTTGGTGAAAATACCACAAMAAAGAATYGATATTACGGAGCTGACCGAATCAGTACTGCCCAGTTTGGTTGAGTTTTACAACCAAAGTTTGAGTGGATCAAACATGCCTTTTATAACYGTTGCTAGCCATTCCAMTTCTAAATTGAAAAAAAACAGATCTYTGAAACGGGATTTCAGTCCTACTTCAACTCCCAAAAACATTAACCATTCCACAMCAACAAAGCCCATGTCTCACAACATCAATTCAAGAAAACCTGCAAACGGCTCGTCTTTTTCTCCAACTTCGCATTTTTTCACCAACACGTTTCAAATCAATGATGTTTCTACGAAAACGAAAAAAGAATCTGTCGAATCACCGAAAAAGATCAAGGGKTTTTTYTTTTCKAARTGGCCCTCGTCAACCCGCAAGAAAAGCTCACCCATCAAAGCACAATACATTGACACGATGGACTCCCCTAGACTTGCAAGCAGCAAGAACTTCAGTGGCGGAAGCACTTCAAACTCTGGTGCAAACACTCCAAGTATTTTCAGTCAGCCAATGGCTGTGCCATTGGACAACGACGAATCTGTGTCTGTGTCGAGTGGTTCTTCAATCAACAGCGACATCGATGACCACTTGGCATATCCCCACCCTGAAATTATCAATTTGAGTGACCTAGATAACGACGATGATGAGGGTTATGCATTGGAACAGACAAGTGACCAAAGCTCTAGTGACAACAACCAAATAACCCGAATTAACACTGGTGAAATAATTGAGCGTGCCAAGTTGGACAACGTGAACGACAACGYGAATSAAAACGYGAATGMMAACRYGAATGACAACRYGAATGAAAACRCKAATGAAAACACGAATGAAAACACGCAAAGACAGGTTGTCGAACCTCCTGCAAGAAACGCAGAACGTTTGCTGGCGGAAAATGCTACRATATCACAAAAACCGACAGCATCTAGTGTTCCCCTGAGACAGCCGAAATCTGCTGGACTCGTACCAAGCAGGGGAACCATTGATTTCACGAAATATCTGCACTCGACTGGGTCACAAACTGATATTGCCAACCAGTTAGTGGAACCGGATCATGCAAGCAGTTCTTCACCTTTGGTACACAAAACCGACACACCCAAAAACAGCAAGGAAAAAAAGAAAAACTACAGAACCACTTTTTTGAGACACGCTTCGTCTTTAAACTTTGAAACTCCTGACGAACTGACAAGGTACTTGAGTTTTGCCGATTCTTCTTCTAATAAACCTCGCTGAGTCAAAATTGTAAAGGGCTTTTGTTAGTAACATGTAGCACATGGCGTACATAGAACACTCAATATCAACTTGTAACATTATTACTTGACTGCTGTGACTAAGGGCTCCTTATCTCAGACGTGACAATCGTGCCCAAAGTCATCATCCCACGGTCATCTTAAAGTCCGATTACAGTGTATTTGTTCCTGCAGCTATGTACATATTCTCTTAGAAATAGCGCCAGTCACAAGAATCAAGCACAAAAATAACTCCAAAGTCTCGCGTGCATTGAAAAAAAAAAAAAAAAATGTGTGTACTTTTTCCTCTCGATTAGGAAACTTTTACAGTTTAAAGTTTTTCGGGCCACTTTTGATGGAGAAAATAGGAATAAACTGTGAGATGATGATGATGATGATGGTGATGATGAACATAAACATACAATTCTGTCAGGGTTGCAATRTTATTTTTGTGGCTTGATGTATTGGGTTTTCTAGCGTAGAGAGATGTTTGATTTTTTCTTGACTCTCSACTCACGCAGTTGGCACTTTGGTKACAGAGGCAATATTTTGATTGTTTGTGGTACAGCAAGATAGTTTTCGACATCGTGCATGATTAACAAATTGTCTACTTTTCTAAATTAGATTACTTGGATCATTGATAAGGAGTGCAAAGTAATTTTGTAATGCGACTTTAGCCTTTTTTTTTGTTTTTTTTGTTTTTTTGTTTTTTTGTTTGGTTTTTTAGCTTTGATTTGTATTTTTTTGTTTATTACGATTATACGCGATCAGTAGGTACGTGATTTGGATTTAAGTTCTGCAGTAAGCACTCTGCCAAAAAAGGAGTGGGCTCATTTGTTTGTACACCAGATTAAATTTGRGTAATTTGAGTCCTTGGGGGTGAAGGATGTTGAGCAACTTTATTGTTGCTGTTTTAGTAAAAGGAGCACGCATTTGATAAAATCTTTTCGACTGATTGTGATGTATAAATTTTGAGAGCTCAGGGAAAAGGAATGTTTCTGTTACATAACTTTACTCAACGTACCATCTCTTTTTTTTTTTTTTTTACTATCAAACTCAAAACTTGCATATAAAATCAACCCAGCTCAAGAACTTCACTACATACGTTAAAAGTACCTGAATTATCTGTCGGATTGTTTACGAAAAAATAATACAGCAGATAAGTACTAGCCGACTGCCAATCAACCGTTTATTGACAAAACACTAAAAGACTCGGTTTCCCTTTCCACACTTATTTTATCCTGGACTCTTCTTTCCGAAAAAGTTTTAACCAAGACCAAGACCAAGACCAAGACCARGACCAAGACCAAGACCAAGACCAAGACCAAGACCAGGACCACGACCAGGACCACGACCAAGACCAAAACCAGGACCAAGACCAATACCAAGATCTCTCTGATCACTTCAAAATCGTGTTTATCTCTTCGAACATACAGTATCACTAGAATTATTCATTGAAATTGCCCTGAAAAGAGAACGCAAAAAAATCATACAAAACAAAATCTTTTTGTACGGTCCTTTTTTTTTTGTGTTTTTTTTTTTTTTTTYTTAATTGGAGAAAAATCCAGAATCAATTCCAAAATTAAAACGTTCCATTTGTTTCATAATTTTTTAAAGGCAATTAAAATTTGATCTTCTCCTTCTATTCTTCCACAATGACTTCTAATTCGTGCATTCACAAAARAGAAAAAGTGGGAAAACCAACACCTTTTTTGTTTAATCCCTATATCTCCAGCTCAACCTGCACTTCCACATCATCTTCCAACTCCCCGTCTCCCAAATCCATCAAGTTTGCGAAACCTCCGCTCCCGGCATATCTCGGTAACTCCAGATCCAACAGTTTCAACAGTGGGAAATTTTACCGCAGCAAAAGCATCAGCACCCAAACCACTCCATACACAGACACCGTTTCTTGGAATTTGAACATGGGCCATACAAGGAAAAATAGCGGCTCCACAACAGCCGTGCTGAGCGGCTCTCCAACAATCTACGAGAACTCCAGAAAACACAAAAGCATATCCTCTTCAGTGTCATCCATTTTTTCATAYTCATCGTCATCATCTTCATCCTTATCAAAACCTCATCGCCATAGCCACACTCCGATCCACTCGCATCAAACCGATTTGAGAAAACACCATTACCAAGATCAAGCTTCCASCAACAGGCTCGGTTTGTCTGGTCACACGCAACACAGCCGAAACAACTCTTCTCAACTCAACGACTCCAACACTTCGTTGATCAATTGCATCAGTGATAAAATTCACAACCCAAAACCGACATTCTTTGCACCATCTCCTTCATACTCTTCATTTTCTTCATCACCTTCGGTAGCCCTTTTYAACACTCAATCATTATCGCATTCCAGATCATCTTCAAGATCAACTTTGAACTCACAAATGAAAAACAAAACAAATAGAAACAAAAATACTTACTTTATAGACACTGATGAAGATGAAAATGAGTATGAAGATACTTATGRGGATAAAGAAAAACAACGCATGTGTTCCCAGCAACAAGCTGAAGAAGAAGATATGAACGCATTTTCAAACTCTTATGAAGAGACATTTGATATCGACGTTGGAGAGTACAAGTTTGGCGGTGGCAACACAAATGACGATGACAGTGATGATTACATTATCCAAACCCCGAAAAATCTCAACACAAGAGGTGTWACTGCACAGGGATCGACTATCAAAAGAGTGACGAGTGTTATAAGTAATATCAGTCTTCCTTTCACGGCCGGTGGTTCCGACGACGACGACGACGACGACGACGACGACGGCCTTGTGGCTACTCGCTCTTCTGATTTCAACAGTGCCAGTGATTGCACAAACCAGACCATAAATGACGACGACTACACGTTTATGGAAGATACTATTAGTTGTGCAAATACGCCAGTTTTGAACGACGAAACTGGTCAGGTGTTGCTGCATCCAATTGAATCACCATTCAATTCTACTTCTCCACGTGCAGTGACTCAACAAGAGAAGCAAGTGCTTCAATCTGAAACATCAAAAGATAAAAAAACACCCTTTTACCATTTAAACCATGCGCATTCTCTACAAAAAAAGAAAACATACCACTACAAAAACAAACTGTATCGGTCGAGTTCATTGAAAAAATACAATAGCCACAATGCAGCAAATTCCGCTACCAACTCTACAACAACCACTAATACCATGGATGTCAACAACAACAAAAACAATAGTACTTTGAGTGTATTTACCGACAAAAATTACAAGCAAAATGCCACTTTCAAACACAATGATGGTTTAAGCAATTTTCGTTTTGAGGATCCTAAATCCTCGTCATCTCTGAATCTGGCCACCACTTTCGGCGGGAACTCAGCTCTAAAAAACACGAAAACGGCAGCGGCCAGCSTAAACAGTAGCAGCAGCAGGGTTTGTGAGTTGGTGAGATCCAACAGTCAATTGAGAAGAAAAYYTCAAACTCCTTGTGTCACACCATTGACCGCCTCTTTTAACAATCCAAACCTAAACATGAGTAATCTTACAACTTCATCTTTGGTTTCAACACCGGCATCAGCAGATAGATACACCCCGGTGACGCCTGAAAAAAACAACTTGCTTTACAAAATTAATACAGACACGTCTTTTGAAATATCTTCAACAACAAGTTTTTTGAAATCAGGATGTGGGGCAGAAAGCAGCAACGAAACAAAAATAACCAACAACAACGAAAGAACCAACAGCACACAATTTGGTGATTTTCCTGCATGTCCTTCATCTGTTTCTTTGGCTCCAAGCAATGCAAACACAAGCAGCAGTACTGAAAATGAAGCAGTTTCATGTGCCAAATTCTTAGATGACACTCAGAGAGAATTTTGTCCCAACGGCATTCCTTACATAACTTGTGAGGAATTTGAAGATGTTTTCAAGAAAAAACGTGAAAACATGGTTGTTGTTGACTGTAGATTTGAAGAAGAATACAATGCAGGACATATCATCAACAGTACCAATATAGATGACCACATCAACTTGAAGAATTTTTTCTTTTCAAACAATGCGGAAACTGCATCAAAAACCACATCMTTAAATCCCTTTTTCCAAAAGAGTGCTCACTTGGAAGCCCAGTATGAAGAACCAAAGCTGGACAACATTATGCAAAAAAGCAATGAGACTTTGGTGGTTTTGTATTGTGAATATACAAAATACAGGTCTCCCACTTTGGCGCAATTCATAAGAAGGTTTGATAGAAATTTGAATTTGGAATACTATCCTGACTTGTACTACCCCAATTTGTATATTTTGAAAGGTGGGTTTTACGAGTTTCATCACAAGTTCCCACAATTGTGTATTGGTGCATACAAACCGATGCTCGATTCTGAAAAACACGAAGACAAAATGGATTATTTTAGATCCAAATCTGAATTTTTGTTGAACAGCGCTCAATCAAGTGAAATCATGCTTGATATGAAACTTCAATGTGTGAAAACATTGGAGCAAGACGAAAGTCAGGAAGAATCTGATTTTTATGAGTGCAGCGAAGCTCTCTCTTCAAAYATGATGTTAGGACAAAGTTCTTTCAGYCAAGGTATGAAAAGAAACACAAGCGATTTTCACTCTTGTTTGGAAATCGACACTGCACACCTGGACGTACAAGATACTACTTTATAGACATTTATTTATTTACATGATAAATAATTCCGTACCGAACCATAGTGCAAAACTTTTCSGTTGTAAAAATACAGCCTTAACATATTGTTCTTTTATTTGGCTCACCTACTCAATCTTATATCACCTCTTCCTTGAAACTCATTCAAGTCTGTGCCCCACCTTGACGGCGGCCATATCACATGTGTCACCTTCCCAACACACAGTCCTGTTGAAATTGGACCAAAATTATTTGAGTCTACAGAATGGAAAACATTGTCTCCCTCGCACCATAAATGATTTCTTGGTATGTGCACCAAATTCCTCTGTTTCTTACTGCTATACTCCACGGCTGGTGGTGTGCCTTGGGAGTTGGCCATTGAAACCGGTTTTGTGGTGATGCTATCGTGCTGCACCCCTTTTACTCTTTTGCAAAAAACTGTTTTAGGATCCATTGGCGACTTGAAAAAAACAACATCCTCTCGCTTGTAGTTGCTCATGCTATGACAATTCCATTTCCATATTAGCACCCAGTCTTGATTCTCCAAAGTGGGAGACATTGATCTCCCTTTGATTTTCCCAACGAAAAACACATGGTTTGTGACGGTGAGGTAGACTGGGATCCACGACAGAGTCACGAGCAGYGTCTTTGCTGGCCTGTTGAATAGKTTGGACATGATARAATAAAATTATTATGTTGTTGTGTTTTTATTTTTTTTCAGTGGAAAGTTTCACGATGGAAACTGTGTTCAGAAAAGGGTTGCTCGTACGGTCTACAGATTGGAGTACTACTGTTTGGATACGAGCTACCGCTGTAARACTTGGAGAAAACCRCTAGGCAAATGATTGTTTAWACTTTTGACCATCTTTATGCTGTAGGCATTCAATCTCACGTTGRGTATTGATTTTTGGATATTTTCGGYCTTYGCGYGAGTTRATTMGTTGCCGAAAAAAAAAMCCCCCGAGGAAAATAGTAAACCTGTTTTTCAAACAATTTTGAAAAAGAAACACACCGAGGAAAACGCGTGACACACAGAAACCAAGTATCATGTGAAATGATTAGTC
Organism: Hanseniaspora osmophila; assembly: GCA_001747045.1. Taxonomy (NCBI): domain Eukaryota; kingdom Fungi; phylum Ascomycota; class Saccharomycetes; order Saccharomycodales; family Saccharomycodaceae; genus Hanseniaspora; species Hanseniaspora osmophila. The sequence goes on along the minus strand of LPNM01000006.1, from coordinate 902,069 downwards.
AGCAAGTTGAAGAATGGCTTACCTGGGATGCATTTAAGAATGATCACCGCCTTGTGGCGAATTTCAAATGCCAATCATTGAAATCAAAGATGCCAAAACATCTATGATTTTGAGCCACTTACGGGTTTGACTGAAGAAAACTAGCGCTGCTTGTTTTTACGTATGACACATTACAAAAATTATCGCGCTTTAGCATCCATGCGTCACCACGAAGCCGCTTTGATTGTTTCGAAAAAGATCATTAAAACAGTTATTTGCAGCCAAACTAAGTTGAAGTTCTTGCGCCGTTTTTCTTTCTTTTTTTTTTTTTTTTTTCAAATAAAGGAGTGCTTGATCATCAATTGTTTGAAAATGACTTGGCATTGTGACAACCTAACCTTATCTAAAATTATATAGCCTAAATTAGAAAATGTCTCGGCAAAATCATTCAAACGTGGACAAAAAATTAATTGGAAAAAAAAGTGTGTCATCATCAAAAAAAAAAACTAAATAAAAAAAAAAAAACTGTGAAATTGTGAATGCCGTGTGGTGGAAAAATACACAATACCGATATCTAAAGTAAGCGGTCGATCGCTTTTACTGTGTACTTGTAAGTCATATGAAAACAACAGTTATAGTACAGCTGCTAAAGAGCAAACAAGTCAAACTACAACTGGTTTGTTTTTGCAAGAGTACCTTCTCAAAGTTGTATATAAAAAGAAAAAAACCAGCAACAAAGGATCAAACTTCTTTTGTGAATCATAAGTCCAACCGCTACTGCACATATTATTCCAATACYTATTCAAAATCCTGAAACCAAACAAGATTTACAGTTTACATAGCACTCACTCCCAAAAAAAAAAAAAAAAACATTAACCAAAACAAAAACAAAAACAAAAACAAACACTATGCCAGAAAAGCATATTAGCACTTCATCTACGGCACAGCCGCAAAATCTGAACGTGAAAAAATCAACTGAACAACTTCATAACATCGCCGAACCAGTGGAGCAAAACGAGAAACCTGCGTCTGAAACCCCCCTGCAGCCTCGCTGGAAACGGTACGCAAAAGCCGTGTATTTGTACTGTGAGTCACAGTGGTTTTTCTTTGCTTTGGCAATCTTGATCATTATTGCGAGGTGGTGGCCCGAATTTGCTCGTGATGAAGGGATCATTTCGGCACAATACTCTATTGGGTATCTTGCAGTTGCGTTGATTTTTTTCAAAAGTGGATGTACTATTCCACATCAGAAATTTCTCAAGAACATTAAAAACTGGCGGGCACATTTCCTARYTCAAGTCWTTTCTTTTTTGGTTACTTCAGCAATCAGTTTTGGGTTTTGTTTGGCCATTTTGAAAAGCAACAATCAAACAATCGATAAATGGGTTCTTGTTGGTATTATTGTCACCATGAACTCTCCAACAACAGTTGCGTCCAATGTGGTTATGACCAAAAAAGCCGGTGGGAACGAAACTTTGACRGTTTGCGAGGTCATTATTGGCAATGTTGCCGGGGCATTTATCACGCCTGCTTTGGGACAATTATACTTGCAAGGATCTTTCAAATTCGGAAACCCTGCCAACGGAGATTCTGTGAGCCATGTTTACAGAAGAGTCATGCAGCAAATCGGATGTTGTGTTTTTGTGCCCATTTTTGTGGGTCAACTACTAAGGCTCAGATTTGTGAAGCAGATTAACTGGGTAATCAAAACGTTCCACTTGGGTAAATTGGGATCATGGTGTCTTTTGGCCATTATGTTCAACAGTTTTTCCACTGCGTTTTACCAGCACGCTTTTACAAGTGTTTCTCATGTTACAATYATTTTTGTTTGCTTTTGGAATGTTGGAATCTACTTGTTCTTCACAGTTTTGTCATTTATTTTGGTGAGACCATTTTTCATACCTCTTATTTTCAAAGAAGATAACAACGGAAGAATTGCAACATTTTTCAAAAAATTCTATTTCAATAAAAAAGACGCCACTTCAATTTTGTTTTGYACCAGTGCAAAAACTGCTGCTTTAGGTGTTGCKTTGATAACTTCTCAGTACGGGAATGATAMAAGCAAATTGGGGAAGTTGTTGGTTCCATTGGTTTTGTATCAATCTGAACAAGTGATTACAGCTAATTTCATGGTGCCTGGTTTYAAAAAGTGGATTGGCGATGAAGGGAAAGAAGTGACACCTGATGAAGCAACAGCGGTTCAAGCCCACCAAAACGACGAAGAGCACCATTTAGAAAGCCATAATCAAGAAATGGATGAACACTCTCAAAAAGAGATTTTCACAAAAGAAGAATACACAGCTGATGAGTTTCAAAGTGGGTCTAGCTCGGAACTGCAGGACTCGAACTCACTAAGCAACAAAAAAGCTACAAAYCAACAKTAGTCAATTGWAAAAATAATTTCGATTYACAACGTGGTATAACGCTATTTATATAATTGTAATCTTTGTGCCTTTTATTTGAGAAGCACAACATACATAAATCAATTACATGCTCACTGCCCAACAACTCATTGGCCCAGCCTCGTTGTATTTTTCTCTTGTTACAAAATATTGTTCGTTGTAGTGACTGAAAACCTGTCTWGCTACTATCTGCGCACCCAAAAACTCAATTTCACCATACCCAAATTTCTTCCATTGAGGGAAATACTCTGGTATTTTGTTTATTTTGATGGATATTGGAATTTGGTTCATGTAGTCCAAAGCAATAACATGGCCAACGTATCTCCCTTTCTTTTTTGTTGCATTGGCGTAAAAGGCCTCTTCTCTGTTTTTAAACTCTGCTTCAGGCTCTTGAATCAAATGGTCATGGATTAATCTTTTGAGCAAAACGTCTTTGAAACCAGTGATTGACGCAGTGTTACCAACAAGAACAATGTTTTCCCATAGTGCTCTTCTTTTGTTCAAGTCAGGGACCTGGGACAAAGCCCTYCCYAGTTTTAAAGATATTTGTTKTAGCAACTTACCACAGCCACTAAATCTCTCTTTTCCCACGGTAAGCATCTGCTGAGTTGCCACATCATAAAAAACGTTTTCTTCCAACTCGCTATTTTTCTTGGTGCTCTTGCTTTTTTCTCTTTCTTCCAAAAGTTTCCGTGTATCCTTTCCGCTGGTTACAATTTCTGCAATGTCCATAACCCCTTCAGTCTCGTCTGCTTCTTCGTCTTCTTGGAGGTTCCCATCCAAAAATTTGTTGGGCAAGTTGTTATCTACATCTTTYKGATCAGTGTTGCCGGATTTGTTTGCCACGGCTATTTCATCAATGTTGTAATCAGGCAAGACTTCGAAAATGTCAGATTTCTTTAAATTTTCTATACTTTCTGGGGTTTTCCAACCCAGTTTCAAACTTAATTGTTCGTTTATGCTGTTCCCACCGATTTTCGACGTGTAACACAAATGTGAYTGAACCACAAAATCGCAAATTGGAATTAAATCAAATTTTTCGGCCCCAATGTCAACAACGACACCGTTCCCGCCGTTATTGTTGTTTGCAAATGCGTAAAGCGAAGACATACCGCTAGGCAAAAACATCAGTGAGTTTACTCCAATGTTTTCAAAAAARAACTGAGTCAATTTTTCCATCTGAGTCTTGGTGGCAGAATGATGGAAAGTGCAGATCATTGGAATGYTAACTAATGGGGCYAATGCATCAACAGTGCTCGGCACACTTGTCTCTTTTAAAGACTGCAAGTTTTCTGCAACAACAAGAGACTTGTAAACAAACAACAGRAAATGCTGRAACGCTTGCAAGTCCACAATGGAGCCGCGAACAATTGGGTGCAGTATTTTATTTTGRCTTGGCAAATCCCCAGCAAAAGGTTCCGCAGCGTACTGGTTTGTTTCTTCGYTGTAGTAAACTTGAGTTGGTATGGAGTAGTGCGGAGGATTAAACGCATTTTCCACATTTCCCACTAGCTGRACAAGCGTGTGGTTTGAGCCTGGTTTGATGATGATGTAAACTTCCTGACGTGCGCCTGGTGCCATTTTWTTTWTTTTTTAGCCTGGTGGTCTTGTTTGCTRTGATCTTCTCTTGCTTCTTTGTTACATAGTAGTATAGTGAGTCTGAAGAGTATGCATTGATATTATTCAAAGCATGAGGCTRGTTGATTTTACTTTCGCGCRAAAAAATAGGAAMAACAGAAAAAAACTGGTAAAAATGGTAAAAGGTTTGTTGGGTCGGGCAGCTACCAACTTTTACGTTTTACTCATCTTTTGATAAACAACTGAAAACTCAAATTGAATAARAGCAAACGCGTGAACCTGTGCAAAGAAAWTWCAACAAASCTTCAAGTTACGRRGCTGCGGAACATCACACATYATCACATGAACACAAACGACAATACAGAATCGCTTAATGAGCGTGCTCTTAGACTTTTAGAGAAAAACAGRGAGCGCAGAAGACAGCTACAAGAGTCATATATCAAAAGACAGGATGCGAACGCATTGCAACAGGACACCCATTTRCACGCGTCTGATGGCTCAGTTTCAAAGCAGCAGCGTAACACGCAGAAGAGGGGCAAAAAACACAGATACAAACCCAGTGATTTTGCCCTGCAGGAGATCAGGAARTATCAGAATTCCACAGAGCTTTTGATATCGAAAATCCCGTTYGCACGACTTGTGAAAGAGGTGACGGACCAGTACTCTGGACACGACCCTGTCACGGGCCGCGTGGACGAGCCGTTACGGTGGCAAAGCATGGCGATCTTGGCCCTGCAGGAAGCGAGCGAGGCGTACCTGGTCGGTTTGCTGGAGCACACGAACCTGCTAGCTTTGCATGCCAAACGCATAACGGTCATGAAAAAAGACATGCAGCTGGCCAGGCGGATCAGGGGRCAGTTCATATAGGCGTATTGTTACTTGTGTGTATTAATAATATTACAAACTTATCTAACAAGAGATATATACTACAGCGTGTGAGCTTATCGACATCTTGCATTTAATTTATGCTGCGTAAGTGTGGGCTATTTTTTGGTAAACGGCACCAGTTTTGCGCCTGTGACAGAACTAACTTTTCCGTAGTCCGCTTGTTCTTGTTCAAGCTGGGCCACACCATCGCCAACCATTTTCAGSACTTGTTCTCTTTGCTGTTTCAAAAACTCCTTTTCTTGCAGCTGTTTTTGTTTTCTTGCTTCTCTTTCCCTTCTCATTCTCTCCACAGCAACTTTCAGCGGGTCGGCATTGTTGCTTGCTGTAGCGTTCCCTAGTGGCTTGTTGCTGGAAATTCCTAGGCTCGGAGATGACATTGTTGGAGGCGGGTTCATTTGTTTTTTTTGTGCAGGGTAGTGAGCAAYCGGTTGTGCAACTGGCTGTGCAACTGGCTGTGCAACTGGCTGCGGCGCGAGCTGCGTTACTGGTGGCACTCTCTGAGGTGAGGAGTAAATTTTCGTTGTGGATACAGAAGTGTTCCGCGAACGGGTAGGAGTCGTTGCAGATCTGTCTTCGAAATCGGCTTCCCGGGTTGGCAGTGGTGGAAGATGTTTTTTTGCATTTTTTTTGTTCCAGCTGGATGAAGCCTTTTCCATGTCTGGAATTGATTTAAGGATGTTAAAAGTGGTTGATGATGAAAAATTTGAGTCTTTTGACGGACTAGTGTTATGGAGTTGTTCAGTGTTTTTGTGGACATGCGATGGAGAATATGCCTCGTTTGTGGTGCTTGGCGACGTGCTGATGGTGCTTGCATTGCATGAATGTTGAGTTTCTATGGTGGTTACACTTGTGTTTGCGTTGCTTGTTGGTCTTTTGGGCGAGTTTTTAAACATCGCGTTGATTTCTTCTCCTTCTTCTTCTTCTTCTTCTTCTTCCTCGTCTTCCTCTTCTTCCGAGTACATGTAGTTGTTAATTATTGTTGTGTCTGGGTGGGCCGTTTCGTCTATGAAGTCCTGTTGCGTGATCTCTATCAGACTGCTGTCGTTGTAAGTGTAATTTTTAGAGGGGTTCGAGTGGGTTTTCTTGGGGGAAGTGGTTTCAATGGTTTTATTCACTCCTGTGACGTTTCCTGCTGTGACGTTTCCTGCTGTGACGTTTACTTCACCTGTAGAAAAGTCCAAACCATGGTAGTCATCCACACCTCTTCTCTCCCTGTGCACCACATCCACTTCCTCTTGCAAAACATCTATGGTCTGATTATGCGGATAATACGTTCTGTCCACACGACTCTCTTCGCCAACGGACTCAAAAGACGACACCCGTGTATTACATCCAGCCTGTTCCAGATTGCCCTTATGACTYTCCAACTGATCTGACAATTTCCGCAGTGACTCCTGGTACACTTTGGCCTTCTTGCCTTTTGGCGGCACTCGAGGCTGTTGTGGAGTACTGMGGTAGYCTTGCCCTTGTYCGTTTGTATTACTCAATCTATTTGTATTACTCAAATTATTTGTATAAGCACCACTCACTTCATCTTCACTTGCTTTTCTCGTGCTCATTTTGTTCGTTTTCATTTCTTTCATGCTTATTTCACTCATATTAGACATAAAATCATCCCATTTCCCAATTTCTATTTTATCATATTCCATTTTCAATCCTGCATATTGGTAATAAACATCCACCATTTTCCGTACTCTTTCCATTTCCCAATTTTTCAATTCCCTTTCCACTTCTTCCCATTCCATTTCACAATGTTTTTCCAATTTTTTATAATCCATTTCCAAAACTTGTAATTTCCCTTGTAATTCTTGTTCCACCAATTTCCATTTGTTTTTATTTCTTTCCAACACTTGTGTCTCTTTAATACCCAATTGATTATAACAATTTAATTCACATTCTCTTACTTTAACTTGTACTTTATCCAATTTATCTTCTACCGTGTTCATAACTTTGTGCAAACTATGTTTATGTTCAATTAATTTCATCATTTTAGTCTCATATCTTTGAAACAAAACATTTGCATCCATTTGATATGTATTAAATTCAGGAATAATATTTTTTTCCATATATACTTGTAATTTCCCCTGTTTATGAACCATTTTTTTATATATTTGTATAAAATCCAAAATAACTCTTTGTTGAACCATTCCGGAATCTGGTGTCGTTTTGGTAAACACAGATGTATATTTCTCTTCTAAAGCATTTATCCTTCTTGTATGATCTTTTTCCAATTTAATCAATTCTTGGAAATACCGTACAACACTTGTGTTTACAAACGTTTTGGATTTCAAATGGTGTAAAAGAGCCATCTGCTCCTGGGTCATGTCGGACATGGTGTGTGTGTGTGTGTTATTACTACTTTAGTTTATTTGACTTCAATCTTCTCTCAATCTTCTCTCRATCTTCTCTCAATCTATTCTCAATCATCTCTTGAACATCTCAACTTATCTTAACAACACCATTTCTTCTTTTTCAATCTTTACTCATCTTACGTTTCCTATTTAGTCATTGATGTAAACACACCAATATATGAAATATATTTTTTTAACATAAATATCTTCTTACCCAGATGTAAACAMTTACCCATCTTACCCCCACTCCCTAAGAAAAAACACCCATACACACCCACACTCACACACTCACACTCACACACTTACATCCCCCTATTACTACTACAACCCATACACCTGCAAAGAAGGAACATTTCCCCTCTCTTGTTCTTTTCYCTRTAATTGTTTTTGATGATAATAATATCCATTGTATTCTACTACTACAACTTGTACTGATATATATACATAGTGTTATAKTGTMTTATAGTGTTTTTATAGTGTTGTTATAGTGTTGTTATTATAATAGTACTYTATTCTTGTCCATTTACCCATTTAATCCTGTCTAATATATTACTTCTTATACCGATTAGGWTAATTATTACTTCCGATAATATATATATATATATATRTATATAGTATGATATAGTATGATATAGTATGATACAGTATGATAYAGTATGATACAGTATGATACAGTATGATAATATACGACAATGGGGTTATTTATTATTTGTCAAATAATGAGTGTTGATAATTTAATTGGTTGTTTATTAATTTGATTGTTTATTGTGTAACGTAGTATATATAGTATCTATGGTATTAAGTCATATGGTATTATGCCATATAGTATTAAGTCATATATGCATGGAATTCATCATATAATAAAGGATTGTAAATTAGGGATACAAMGATTATATTTATTATCTTGACCTACTTGACTAATTTGACTATAATATAAAGATAAGTTATATACATATATATACATATACATATACATATATATATACACATATATGAACTACCTTTATACGTTTGATTAATACAAAGAAAATACAAAATACAAATCATCACACAATTATGTCTTTAGTATCTGCATTGGATAGAAGTACTASTAGTGCTAATACTACTAATACTGCTACTAATRCCAATATCTCCACTACCACCACYACTACTAACACTCACACTTACAAACCACCAAATGTTTACCAAGTAGATGGTAAACCATTGTCCAAAGAAGCATTGTACAAGGCCAAATTGAAATATGGATTTTATCAATCTCCAGCAATCCAACAATCAACAGGGTTTGCAGACACAACAAAGAGTAGTAACAAAGCTGCATCATTGGCTGCTGAAAACTATTATGCTTCTGTTAATACCACAGGYACTCATGAAGAACAACAACATCTAAGTAAAGAAGCTCAATACAAAAGATTGTTGGTGGGTCCGGATGCGTCCAAGATTGCTGCCAAAACAAGTGCCAGTGCAACAACTACTTCTCCTTCTTCTTCTTCTTCTYCTTCTTCTTCTTTCTCTACTGCTGCTGCTGCTGCTACTAGTTCTACTAAAAGTTCTTCAGATAATGGTAGAACGCTATTTGACACGCAAACTTTGCAGAAAGTTGCCAAACAAGCCATTCAAAAGAATAATACCCACAAAGCAAAAAAGGCAAAAACTCATACAGAGAAAGTTGARTTGCCAACCAAGATTAGCACAGGAAACATCAATTTGTCGAAAGTTCTTGTTGGTGCAGAAAGAAATGCACACAAGAGAATTGCACAAGCATCTGGAGTGGATGACAAGGGAGTTGCAGTGGGTAATAAAAACTTGAAATTTAATTATTATGTGAAAAAGGAAAATCAAAAGACTGAAGAATTCAAACATCAAGTTTTGGGTCAAGGTGTGCCGGAATGGTATGCACAAGCAAACAAGGCTGCAGCTACCGCAGTGGATCAATTCCATGAACAATTGGATTACAAATTGGATGCCAAAGGTGAGAAATACGCACATGATGCCGCTGAAAAATCAGGGCCTATTTTGAATAAGGAAAGACAACAAGAGGAAGCTAGAAGAGATTTGTATTTGAATGCAAATGCACATTCGCATGTGTTGGCTTTGGCYAGAGAATCTGTTCTGAAACAGATGAACGCAATGGAATTTGAAGCAGTTAGTAAACGGGATCCAAGTCTGGTTCTTTTTAGTAACGAAGAATTCAACAAGGCTGCTGTGGAATATGTGACCAAAAAATACGATGCCAATGCACAGGAACGCTCCACTTTGAAAAACAAAATCAATTTGGGTGGTGGGTTGTTGTTGACACAAAAGGAATTGGATGAGATTGCTTACAAGATTGTTAGTCCATTGTTAAAAGAAATTGATTCTAGAACTGTGGAACAAAGACGGAAAGATGCGGAAATTGCATCAAAACAAAAATACAACAAAAATGAAACGAAATTGTACAAATTGAACAAACAAGAACAATTGGAACGTGAAAGAGCAAGAACAGCTTTTGAAAAACAACACGTTAAAGAAGAAGAAACTTTAAATAAAGAATTGGTGCAAATTGAAAAAACAGGAGAACTGATCAATATTCCAGATTTGTTACAACAAATTAAAACCCACAATAACGAAATCAACAAGATCTTGGAAGATGATGAAGATTTGGAACAAAAAATTAAGAATTTTGAACAAGACATTGCCACACACACCGCATCGAGCCACCAACTTTCAAAAGACATCAAGTTGAAAAAATCTGCAAAGGACAAAGCCTTGACCRCGACMCCATCGAACGAATCAGACACCGAAGAGTCATTGAACAAGTACGATTACCAAATCTACGACAATGAAGCGTTGATGAAAATAGCTGAACAAGCCAAAGAACGTGCTTTTGTGATTATTCAACAAAAGAATTTGCAAAACCACAAACACGATTTGGAACTGAATGAAAAAGTCAAACAAACTTTGCAACAAGAAATTGACATCAAATTGGAAAAATTGAAAAGTTTGGAAGATCTGGGCACAAAATCAAAAGAAAAATACAACATGTTGAACAAATTGAAAGAGGAAAACCACGTTAACATTGTTAGCAGGGGCTTGTACATCAGATCAACTTTTGGAAARGACTTGGATGCGTTAATTGCGCAGGAAAGAGAGAATGARATTCGTGCAAGAAAAGARGCAAGTGCAAATGAAGACAATTTGTACAACGACAACTTGAGCGAAGCAAAWGTTGGTGCAGTTCAAACGAACAAAGTGGYTGAAAATGAAGTTCCTGCCACTRCCACCACTGACCTAGTGCAAGACGACGTTTTGACCGAGGAAATTCCTGCYGAAGACCCAGAAGCAGAAGGAGCTGAGCACGACGACGCATACAAATTGGCCAAAGTCGAGTCTGAGTTGGGCGCTGACTTGGACCCAGCAACGGACGAGACTGTTCCTGCAAGTCTAGTTGATGAAAAATTGGACGACGAGGTACCAGAACCTGTTGAAGAGCCTGTTGAAGAATCTGTTGAAGAACCTGTTGAAGAGCCTGTTGAAGAGCCTGTTGAAGARYCTGTTGAAGAGCCTGTTKMWGMGCCTGTTTCTGCACCTGTTCAAAAAACTGTTGTGGAAACCACTCAAGAAGAAGGTGTTTCTGCAGCCCCAGCACCTGCAGAAGTGTCCGACGACGACGTTGCAGAAGAAGAAGAAAGCAGCATCAATAATGATCATCAGGAAAAAAGACAATCTCTTTTTAAAGAAATTTTCTAGATGATTTTTTTCAGAGCGTTTTTTGTTTTTTTTTCTCATTGTACATTAGAAAGTTTTAGTGCAACTTTCACAWTTTTATCGATACTATATTCATCATTTTTTTTTTGTTATTGTTACATTTAATACATCAMCTATCAAGGTGTGAAGTTGATACTGAAAACAGTTARTYTACACGRCACGTTATTAGCTATTTATTGCGATCAGCAGCAAAATATGTGTTGTTGTGTTTTTTTTTTAATTTAATCAATGTAATTTTTATATTCACTTTTAATCATATACTATATCTCATCCTATTCGAAGTCCTAGGGGCGATTACAGATTACTATACGATCGATGTGTGAAGTGAGTGAAGGTACCTCGCACACCGGACAGTAAAACCCAACACCCTWATAATAAGGTATTGTGGTATGTCTGCACAAATTACAACTCCAAGAACGTATCTGCACARGACACCTAGAAAGASTAGACCACAACTATTATTGGTGCAAGAAAGAACAAAAGCAGTATAGACGCTTTTTTTTCACTTTGCTCGCTCATGCTGTACATCAAAGAGTGCACCTCCACTTATCGTCTAGCCCACTCTGTTTTCCGTAGCTCAAACTCACGTACCCAGGACACCTTGGGRTCTCTAAAAAGTTGTCTTCGTTAATCAATACAGTAACTATCTCCTACACGTGACCGTTTTTTATTTTCTTTTTGAAAGGCTCTCAATTACAAGGTCTTGTTTCRAAGAATCCCGTTTCCGAGGATGATATTAATTCCGAAACCCGACAACATTTTGGGTGCATTTGACAATCGCAAGACAAAAAATATGATCTGCGTTTATGTACAGTTTAACCTTGAAATTCTGCTAGTACTTTCATTTTTGAGACCTTTTTGTTCTTGAAAAATACAAAAACTGAAACGAGAGAGAAGAAGAAAAGAAAAGAAAAAAAAAAAATCACAATCACAATTACAATCACAATCTCAATCACAATTACAATCACAATCACAATCACAATTACAAAAATTATTTGCCATGATTTTTTTTTTGTAGTCAATGATTTTTCGGAGAGTGGAAAACATACGTCACAATTTTGTGGCAGAGAAAATACAAGAAAAATGGAATCCATAGACCAGAAGAAGAGTAATAATAGATGCTATGCAGAGAATAGAATGGTGCCAGTTCCGGAACACACACAAAAAATTTACTAAACACAGCAAATACAAAAATTGTCACATATGTAGTGAAAAAAGAAACAAAGATTAGTCAGAGTAACGATACGGTGAACTTCTCAGATATGGCATATCCCATTTTAAAAATTTCTTCTTTTCTTAATTCAGSTAAGTTAATGGGTGGCTTAGTAATCGGTGCTTGGTTGAACTGTATCTGTGCGGTGTTTTTTTTTTAGCTCTTGAGCTTGGCAATCACTTTATGCCTATCAGTTGAATGTTCAAATACGTGCTGATTGTATCTGTTCTTTTTAAAAAAAAACTTTTGATGACCAGGCGTATTAAACATATCTTCTGTGTTTGTTTTTTTTTTCTTCAACTTCGGAACAATTCTCTTTTTTCCCTAAACTCTGTCATTTATTTCGTGTTGCCTTCCCCATGTACTTAATCTCATCTTRGAATTGCACTGCTTATTTTGCGCTTTACCAGACTTTTTTTTACTCCATTTAAAAATCTTTACYTMAGGACCCTCAGTTCAAACACCAAGATCTTCAAACARGATAAACTTTCTGATATACTCTRAACACTGAAACAATAACCAGAAAACCTTCCYCCCCCTCCCAATACCAAAACATAATAWAYCGCTCAAAAACAAATGTCGATACTCGAGAATTACAAACCAGGAAACTATTTTTTTCTTATGCCATGGATAGGRGTCATCTCGTGGTGGGGCATGTTAATGGCATTGTTAATCTGCTGGGGTGTGCAAGGAAGACCGATTTACTCGTGGATGCAGAGTGCGGAATACGTGCACGGAAGTGGGTTGGTGTACATCAGTGACATTGGTGCCACAAACTTGCAACCGTTGTTCATTGCGCTTGCCGGGATGCAAGGGTTGTTCTACGTTATCACTTTGGCATTGGAGTATTTCCAAAGATGCGGGAGATGGCCGTTCATGAAGCACTCTTTTGTGAAAAGACACAAAGTGAGCACAAAAGAATCCGCTCAGCAACCACCAAAAACCGAGTCCCAATCCCAAGTCTCGTCTTCCTCATCCTCTTCTACTTTATCCAATACAGACAACGCAGGTTCCGCCACAACAGCCACGCATCACGGAGACGACTTGCAAGTGCAAGCAGAGTATTTGGACCAGCAGTACAAACAAACAGATTACCCTTTCTACATGCCGTTTTGGTTTAGTGAAGATGAAAGAAACTTGATGTTTGCCAGTTTTGTTAGTGCGTGCATTGGTGAAGTGTGCATTTTGATCTGTAGTATTTTCAACACGAGACGTCACCATAGAGTCCATATCACCATGGTTTCGTTGTTTTTGCTGTTTTTGGCCATTTCTGTGATTTTGWGTGGAACAGAATATATCTTGATGGGAATGCATTACAGGGCAATCCATCCACAACATAAGAAAAACAACAAATATTTTGTCAGTGGGATTTGGAAAGAAGTGTGGGTGTGCTTTGCCATTTTGTGGGCTATTTTGTTTGGTGCAATCTCACAGAACTCCCTGAGTGCCGTTTTCGAATGGTTGGTGGCATTCTGGTACGGTTTGATTTTCATCACGTTTAGTGTTGATTTTTACCTTGGAGGAAGATACAAGTACAGTAAGCACTTCCCATATGTGGAAAGTTTTCAAGGTTACTACAAATACGACAGATTTTACGCCAAGTACGGTAATGACTCGGGAGATTTATAATTTTGGATATAAATATGATAACGAGGTACAAATGATAGGTTTTTATTTTCATGAATCACCTTTGCCAAAAAGCTAATATATATATACTAAATCAGTAATCTTTTATCAATTTTCGTAATGTCATCCGAAATTAAAGTTCAACAATTCATTATATTTATGCTAATTTAACGACAGACCACGTGTCGTGAGTAAATAATATCACGCAGGAAAAAAAAAAAAATAAAAAAGATAGCAATCAAGTACAAAATACATAGTTCATTGCTCGGGTAACACATTGTGTGCAATAACGCGTTAATTCTTGAAAATCACAAACGATAACCAATCAACACTCCATAGTAAAAACACAAAACCTTTTTTGCATTGACYAAGATAATAGACGGAAGAATAACCCAAGACACATAGAAGAGCATGGAGGTAGAACAGCTGGACCAGCAGATAACACTAGAGTTGCAGACGATTGACAACAACATCTTGGAGATATCCAACATTATCACAAACAAGATCCAGCCTGTTGTGCAGAGTTTCAATGAGAAATTTGAAAACATTTTGCACAATGCTGAATTCCACAARAAGATGTTTCAAAAAGCGGGGAACTTGAAAGATTTGTCATACATGACCGTTCCGCAGAAAACTCCTGCATTGGAAAGAGCAAGTTTGCATCCCAATGGACTTACTGCAGATAAGCAATTCGGTGATGAAAATGCTTTGCRAAACGGAGCTGAATACACAGATGAAAATGTAGCGAGTGTGCAGAGCAAAAACGGTGAGAATGACGGTATGGTTCCCAAGGAAACTTACAACGAGTATGCCAACACAAACACGCCTCACAAGCAAAGCTACGACAACACAAGCGAGCTGTTCAAGAACCCTCCTATACTGGACACAGTGCAGAAGCTTAACAGGGGAAGTGTAGCCGGATTGGCAAAGAAAACCACGAGTGAAAAAACTAGTACCACCAAGGGTTTCACCAAGGGTGATGATATTTTGGGCAATGAGTACTCGGCGAGCAACTTTGTTTCTGGGTTGAAAGGCGATTTGCAAAGGCACAGTACACGTTTGGGCAACGGAAATGACAGCGATGTGGGAAAAGAAAATGAAGAAGAGGAAGAAGAAGCAAGTGTTTTGAAACAGCAGCGGAAAAAACGGAAAATGTCACTGATGATTCAGCAGCAGTTTGCATCATCATCGGAGGATGAACGTGAAGACGAGCCCGAAATGGTGGAGAGGGACACCGCTCATGAATACAAGGAAAGCACTAGGGACGYAATGGGTTGATAAMAACATACGAGAAGCATTCAAAAGCAGCATTTGA
>LPNM01000006.1:852379-886873 GCA_001747045.1 Hanseniaspora osmophila | reverse complement strand
AAAAGGATAAATACTTGTGATTCGTATGATTGCAGTATTCGACGTTTGTGCGTCGCGCGTGCTTYCAAAATCGGGTTTTTCTCGTAATCACAAGAGAAAGCAGTTTTGTAACGAGACTCTTCTCTTGATCTTTAACAAATTTCTGTATAAAATGTAAATCAATACACCAAGAAGCAAAAAAAAAAAAGAGAAAATAAAAAAACAATAACAAACAATGTCCAAGACCACACCGTGCTTTGAACCCAAATGCAATGAATACAAACAAAAGTACGATCAGTGTTTCAACAAATGGTACAGTGAAGTATTTCTGAACACTTCGTCTGCCTCTCCCTTTTTATCGTCTAGCAAGTCCACCACTGGCTCACAATCTACAGTGGGAAGCACAAMCAAGAACGAGAAAATYTGCGAATTTGAATGGAATCAGTATCATACATGTTTGATGAACTCTTTGAACAACAGTAACAACTCTGCCTTGAAGGCATCCATTGAAAAGACCCAACAAGAAATAGAAAACCATCCGCCATTTTTTGAAAATGAGGACTCACCAGAAACTTCAAAATAAGTGATTGGAAAGAGGAAGAGTTGGGACTATTAGGAAAATACCAAGAGTAACGTACCATTGGGTCGATCTTTTCATATCAACTATAACTTTTTTTATGTAATGTGCGGCGGGTAACAGGACTTTTATTTCATTATTTCATTATTACTTGCACTTTTGGTTTTTGGTTTCCCGAGGTCAATTAATTGAAATCTTGGAAGGAAGTTCTCTTGTATAAATAATGTGTATTGTGGAAGGATAATGGTAAAAACTTGTAAATACAAAAGACAACTACATTTTTTTTCAAAAAAGTTTAACAACTCCACGCCAAAAAATCATAATAAACTCATCCAATTTCCTTTCAAATTAAATAATATTTTCCGCATCACTAAATGGGTCAGTCAATAAGTTCACCWGTTCCTGTATTTGCTAAAGAATGCACTGAATTACACAAAAAATACGATCAATGTTTTAGTACATGGTACGATAAAGAATTTTTGAAAGGAGAATCCATGGAAAACCCATGTTTGGACCAATGGACAGATTACATGCAATGTGTGAACGTGGCATTGATCAAAAAGGGGATCAGATCCATAGACACATTTGACAAAGAAGATTTACCGGATAATATCGGCGAAGTGCTGAAACAACATGCTGCATCTCAAGAGTCGACTTCTGAGAAAAACGCATAGAAAAAATAAAATTGAAAATAAAATTGAATTAAGCAGATCAAAAGAGGTGAGTGAACCATATATGTATACCAAGCATGACCGTTTTCTTTTTCTTTTTCTTTTCGCAAATCCTTATTTTTTTTTTTCCCCCCTGTACATATCCACTATAAACACGAGATCCATGAGTATAATTAATGATCAATTTATTAACCTGGCCAACTTAAACCCAAGATAGATAATTTCACTCACCTATCAACATCTATGTTGTTAAGCTTTATTTAATTTACACACACTGATCACATGATATTGTACGACATGCAGTGCGTCGCACATATATATTTTCACGTGAGTAGCTAGAAATTAATTGAAAAACGTCACAAACGTCACAAACGTCACAAACGTCACAAACGTCATTTCAAAATTGGTTATAAAGCCCTTTTTATTCATTCTCTCTCTCTCCCTCTCATATTTTACTTTTTGTTTTTTTCTTCCTCAATTTATTATGGACAAACACATAAGCATGACTACTAGAAACATAATAATTTGTTTAGTGTAATTGACTGATTAGGTGTACCAAAAAATTAAAAAAAAAAAAAAAGAAAAAAAAAAAAGAAAAGAATTTTCCATTTAATGCTGGATTATTCTATTTATGGTATATTCTCATTATTGATTGATTGATCGACCGACTTTCAATTTTTACATGGGGATATATCCAATCTCATTCGATTTTACCTACTTATTTACTTACATACGTACTTACATACGTACTTACTTATTTACTTACTTATTTACTTCGTTATTCGATTATGCACGAACACTCATTCTCCTCTATTTTCTCTCTTGATTACTTCATTTTGGTGAATTTTAACACACAGTGGTTGAATAATTTCCTTCCTTTCTTCCTTCTTTGCTTAGTTTGCTTAGTTTTGGGGAATTTTGGTGGTTCTTTCATTCGCTCTGTCGTTCGCTCGTTCGTTTTGCTCGAGCAAAATGAATATCTTGGTAAGTTTACTGATTGAAGAAAAAAAATAAAAAAAATTTTTTTTTTTTTTTTAAAAGAATTATTCCTAATGACAAGTTTTTTACAAGATTATATTGATAATTGTGAATTGTTTAGTGTATAATATTTGTAGTTTATGATCTAGTTCGAATTCAAATGTTTCACATTTTAGATTGAAAAGTTGTACTTTCATTAAGCCTATGTAAATCTTTGTCGCTTTGTCTCTTTTATACAATTCCTGGTCGAGTTCATTTACCTTTTCTCTATGTATTTCTTTATTTCAAAGAAAAAACTAAAAAAAAACCATCTCTGATATCACACAACAAAGTAAAGTAATACCAAACATAACAAAAAGGACTTTAAACAGTTAAGTAACCTATCAGGCAGATTAAATTAACAAAAAAAAAAAAATATAAAAAGAGAGACTCGAACAGCAATTACAAAATTTACCAAGTACACAAAGAAATGACGTCTATAAGAAACAGTGATAAGAAAAAAAATACTACTAATAGTACTAATAATAATAATAATAATAATCATAATACCAACAACAACAACCATAATAATAGCAAGTTATCCTCGGAAATAACTTTCAAATTGAATACCTTGAAAGAATTGTTCCCTGATTGGACACATGATGATTTGATTGATTTAGTTACTGAATACGAAGATCTAGAAACTATTATTGATAAAATTACCAGTGGTGAAGTCACAAAATGGGATGAAGTCACCAAACCTGTTAAAACGAAAAACAAAAAACATGACAATGATGTATTTGAATTCAATGACTCTGTACCAGGTCACTCGCATGTGACTGCTGGAGGTAACATTAATAATAACAACAATTTGAACAATACCAACAACAACAACAACAACAACAACAACAACAATACTAATAACAACAATAACAATAGCAACAGTGGCGTAGGTGCAGGACATTCACATAGCAGCACTATCAACGGACATGGCCACCACCGTTATGGAAACAACAGCAACAGCAACAGTAGCGGCAACCAACAGCACGGTAAATCTCGGAACCCACATAACGTTCCCTCTTCCGCTTTATCTTCCGTATCCTCATCTTCTACTTCTCCTACTTCTTCTTCTGCAGCAGGTGCATCGTCAAATCCAACCACAAACCCAAGTTTAAACGGCAACAAGTCTCTGATTGGGTCCAACACTCCTTCAACCCCTGTGATTACTCCATCTCATGCACCAGCAGGTTCGAAAACTTCGAGTAAAATTGAGCCGGGTGTTTCGTGGGCTGATAAATTACTTTCTGTGAAAAAAAATCAAGAAAAGGAAGCCGCAAGAAAAGCTGCTGCAAAGAACGCCAAATTGGCTGCCAAAACGAATAAACCTATTGCTAATACCACTACTACTACAACTACAACTACCGCTACTACAAACTCAGCAACTACTCCATCATCAACATCTCCTTCTTCTTCTTCTTCTTCTTCTTCTTCCAATGCCAAACCAGGAAAACAGATTTTGGAAGACGTTAGTGCTTTGAAAAAAGAAATTGAAAATGTTGAACAAAAACAACAAAAAAATGAATCTCCTCAATCTGCTAAATTGCAAGCTGTCAAACAAGAAAAATCTGCTTCTCAAGAAAGCAATAAAGACAATGGTTCTGCTCAACAAGCAAAAGCAGACATTAAAGAAGAAGCTCCTATTGAAGTGCAAGAATTGTCAGCTGATGACACTGAAGATTTTGCTGAACAAGTGGAAAATGCTCCAGCCCCAACCAAGAAAGACTTGAAAACTGAAAGTGCACCAGTGGCAGAAACTGGAACTTTATCTGCTCAGGATGCTAGTACTGCCGTTCCAAAACAACAAGAAGAACTAAAAGAACAACACCAAGAACCATCCAAACCAAAAGAACAAGAACACCCAGAAGCTGCTACTCAGGCTGCTGGTGCTTCCTCCGTTCAAGAACAACAACAGGCTGCCGCTCAAGCTGCGCAACAACAAGCTGCTGCTGCTGCCGCCGCTGCTCAGCAACAAGCTGCATCCCAGTACCAACAACAGTACGCCAACTACCAACAATACCAACAACCTCTTGCTGGTCAATACGGTGCTCAATCTTCTCAACCACAACAATACGACTACGTTCAAGCTGCTAACGCCTCTACTGCTGCCGGTGCATTCTCTCCTCATCAACAAGCTGCCCAATACTACATGTACCAAAACTACCCAGGTTACTCGCATCCTGCCATGTACGACCAAAGTTACATGGGCATGCAACAACCACAACAAGGCTACGGACAACAACAGCAACAGCAACAGCAACAGCAACAACAACAGTACGGTAGTGCTATGGGAGGTGCTGCCTCTCAGTACCCAGGCTACTCTTCTGGGACTGCCGCCGCATCTGCTGGATCTTCTGCAGCTGACCTGGCCCAACAAGGCTCTGCTGCCTCTCCATCTCCTTCCAACGTCCAGTTGCAACAACAGCAACAACAGCAACAACAACAACAACAACAACCATACGGGTCATCCTTCATGCCATACGGATATTTTTACGGCCAAAGTTTCCCATACGGACAACCTCAGTACAACACTGCTGCTGCTGCTGCCGCATCTATGAACCAATACGGCCAACAGTACCAAGCTGGTAAATACAATTACGGTTACGGTGCCCCACAACAACAGTACCCACCTCAAAGCACCCAACCGAACCAGTCTGGTGCCGCTGGTGCTTCTGCTTCTCCTCAGCAAGACGCTCAAGGCACAAACGCTGCCTCCTCTTCTGGTGTCGCCGGTGACGACGTCGCTGGTGCTGCTGGTGCTTCTTCTGCTTCYGGAGCTGCTATTGACCCTCAACAGCAACAACAGCAACAACAGCAAGCACAGTTCCAACAGTACTACCAATACCAGGCTCAACAAGCCATGAGAAACGGAGGTGCTGCTGGTTCCGGAGCTGCTCCAGTCAACAGCAGTGCCAGCGCCACTCCACAACAAGCACACTCCCAATTGGGGTACGGTGCTAGCAACGCCGGTGCCAACGCGTACAACCAATACGCTGGATACGGTTACTCTTCTGGTACAGGCGGCTACTACTGATTTATCTAGCCCTTTAAGATTTGCATCTGGGCTTCTATGTATGTAAAACAATTATGTGTACGTTGTTATAATCTCAAAGACTCATTACAAAAAAGCTTTCATTCGGTTTTTTGGTTTTTTTTACATTTCTGATGTGATTTAGTACCAGCTTATTTGCAAGTTCAGCAGTCGGTTTGCGGTGGARCATGTGACTTGGACTWGGAGGGCGGGTTGAAAAAAGGGGGAATATTAGAGCAGTGCCCCGCTCCAAGGACAATTGTATGCTCAAAGTACTAGAGGRAAGCTGCCAAAACAAAGGTCAAAACATGAGTTGTGCACTGGTTACTGGCGGAAGCAGAGGAATTGGAAACAAAGTAGTGCGGGAGTTGATCAAGTCCAATGCATGGATCCTCTCAACAAGTGCCTCTCCAACAACGATAATTTTTCTGAGYAAAAATGAATCGAGCGTCACGAGAGCAATGGTGGACCTGATCGCTTTCCAAGCAAAGCTCACAAACGGGGTGAACGCCAGATATTCAGGGTCCAAAACCTTGCGCTTAATCGGYGTAACCATGGATATGAGTGAGTTCTCAACAAAAAAAACACCAACAACTGTTCTTGAGTGGAGCACGGGCCTGTCTGATGCAAAGAAAGTCACATATCCGTCATGGAAGGAGTTGTTTACCAAAGCGAATCATCAGAGCCATGCGCCTGTACCCTTTCCTAGTGTAGTGGTTCAGTCGCACGGCATCACCCAAGAAAAACTAACACTGGGGTATAAGTCGCCATTGGAAATTCTAAACATTGTAAACACCAATTTTACGAGCACTGTGATGATGAACAATTTTTTAGTTAAAAAATGGGTTTCTCAAAATATCAAAAATCGGCGTCATTCAGATTCGGTCCCTGCGACTGCCATTGCTGATAAAAAAATTATCATTAACATCTCGAGCATCCTTGGCACACAACCAGATTTGAATTTGCCAGGCACCGCTATATACTCTGCAACGAAAAGCGCTCTATGGAAGTACTCGGAAGTTTTCAAGAAAGAACTGCAAAAATACCAAGATTGGCTAACAATCGCATGCTATTCGCCATGCTTAGTCACTGACACAGACATGGTGAAGAACTTGAGCAAAAACAACACGCAAGCAGCAGATGTTTCCCCCAAGGACTACATGAAGAATTTGCTCATAAGCAAGAGTGATGGTGCTGGTGCTGGTGCTGGTATTGGTGGAGACTCCTTTCAGAGTAAAAAAGATATTACCGATTCACCCAAATACAATGAGCACTTTGCACATTCCAAACTCGAAACAAAGACCTCCGACCAAGTTGCCAAAGAAATCATGGACTTGATAGAAAGCGCATACAAGCACTAACTAGCATTGGGTGCATAATTACTGGCCTCATCGGACAACAGACAATATATACTCAATCAATACCGAACTATCTAATTTCGGATAACTCTACTATTTTGTGTTCTCGGACTTGCACAGCAAAAAATGAGGCACGTTTCTTTTTTTTTTTTTTTTTCTTCTCATGTTTTTTGCTATTGTTTCGGGAATATGCTTTATTTTAGTGTAAATTATTCGAGGACGGTGCCCGTGAACACTATAAATATACCTAGTAAGTTTAAACAAATTTCATAACTGGGAAAAATTTTGTCTTGGAGGAGCAGATGGAGATTATWTTTGACTTCAGTTAACCAATTCATGTTCTTGAACACGTTTTAATTGATTGATTGCTTGTTTGCTTGCATGCCTGTTGATCTGTGAAATACATTCACTTACACACACACGATTGTTTTACGTCCAARATGTGTTCATGTACACTACCAAAGTTTATTTGCTTTAACAAGAAAAAAAGGCCCAAAAGATTGAAGAACCGCTCTCCAAAACATATACCCCCCCCGCAAACAATAGGAAGATAAAATGTTGATTTACAAAGATAGAATTTCTGGTGACGAATTGTTGTCTGACGCTTACGATGTCACACTAGTTGACGGTGTCATTTACGAAGCCGACTGTACTATGGTCAAAGTTGGTGGTGGTGACATTGATATTGGTGCCAACCCATCTGCCGAAGGTGGTGATGAAGATGCCGAAGATGGTTCTGAAATTGTCAACAATGTTGTCTACTCTTTCAGATTGCAACAAACCGCTTTTGACAAAAAATCTTTCTTGACCTACATCAAAGGGTACATGAAAACCATCAAAGCCAAATTGCAAGAAACTGAACCAGACCAAATTCCAATTTTYGAAAAAGGTGCTCAAGCTTACGTCAAAAAAGTCATTGGTTCTTTCAAAGACTGGGAATTTTTCACCGGTGAATCCATGGACCCAGATGGTATGTTGGTTTTGTTGAACTACAGAGAAGACGGTACCACCCCATTTGTTGCCATCTGGAAACACGGTGTTGAAGAAGAAAAAATCTAAGCTGGGAAAAAAAAAAAAGAAAACTACTGTTTTTGTACTTTTGTCTTTTGCCATCGATATATCAATCGCTGCTTAGCTTTTTTATGGAAAGGAAGAAAATAAGTTGTATATACATATTTAATTTGTGTACTGGGTTACCTTTTTACTTMTCCTCTAATACACTTCTTATACTAMTACTGTTTTAAACCAAGGTTTTTTATCTCAGGTCTGACGAATCAATACCACCTGTTTGGCCTTGCGTCCAGCAATCGTCAAGCCAATGRAGACCAACAATCTTTCGACTATCGCAATCACATGACCAAAACTTAATCAAAGAATGTTATTTTATGTCACTGAAATCAAGGTACACAAACTCGTAGAGTATAGCAAAAAAAAATGAAAAACAACAACAACAAAAAAAGASAGTCCCAAGCACGCTYTGACAAGAAAAAGGWCACACCTGCATTATGAGATATACATGAATGTGAATAAGCTGTTAGTCAAATTTACTGAAAGATAAAGTACTGGAAAAAAAAAAAAAWTTAATAATACAAGGACAAGGCTCATTGGCACTGAAACTTAAGAAAGCATAAACTTTATCCAAAAGACCACCCAGAAGAATGAATGATGCAAATTATTTAGCGTCCACTGTGCATTACAGTCTTCCTGGTGTGATGCACTACCTGCAAGAGCAGTTTACCAAGAACGAGCAAAATAGAATATTATGGGAACTGGAGAAGGGAGAKTTGAAAACTAGAATATCATTGCTAGAAGCAGAGAACAAAACTTTGAAGAAAAAACTGCACCAATACGAGAATACAGACTCMAGTATTTCCAAAGAAAAAGACTCTGTGCATTCCCAGTCCAATGCCAGYGGRAAGGGCAAGGGCARAGTTAGTAAAGATGTTTTGGATGTGATATCGCAGTCACAAGCCGATTTAGAAGACACGGTAAAGGAGATCTCCTATCTCTTACGGCCTTTGGACTTGAACAATTACAATTCGCAGATAATMAACAATGATCCAAACAACTTGATGAACGATGCCACAAACACGTTATCGTTGGAGAAAAACAATTCWGTGCTTGCACCAAACACACAACAGGACATTCCAGCAAAACAGCAGTTGCCGACTTTTTCATCGTTAACAGCATCCGGAGCACAAGATCAAGAACAGRRACTTGAAGCAATGCATCATGAAAATGGACTTCACGGGAAYCAGCGTGAGGAAAATCAGAAAAGCCAATCAC
This sequence comes from Hanseniaspora osmophila, assembly GCA_001747045.1. Lineage (NCBI taxonomy): Eukaryota > Fungi > Ascomycota > Saccharomycetes > Saccharomycodales > Saccharomycodaceae > Hanseniaspora > Hanseniaspora osmophila. The sequence goes on along the minus strand of LPNM01000006.1, from coordinate 877,957 downwards.
AAAACGTTACCGTGACCACAGCTTTGCACAAAGTCGACATTATTGCAAACAACAACTCATTTATTGCAATCTACGATTCCAATAAAGGACTGTTGCAGACGTTTTCTTTTTCGAGCATAAGCCTAGCCTCGCCTCCTTCCAGTGAATTTGATATTGTTGGCGTGCGTTGGATGTGGTGGCTACAGGCAAGCAATTACCTACTAGTACTACACAAACAAGGCATTCAAATAATCAATTGTTTAACCGGTCAAATAACAGCAGACTTTAGCACCGATTTTGCAAAATTGGCAGTTGCTGATTTCAAAAACAAGTATTTACTGTTCAATGAAAGTGGGACAAAACATTTGGAAGTCTGGGAATTGGACTTTAACGGAGCCCTTTACGACAACGTGACAACTACAAAAAAATTCAAGATCGGGTTTGAATGCAGCTTTAAAGACTGCAAGTTGGGCATCACGGAGAAGAGCGTTTTGTTATTGACTTCAACAACTCTTGATATATTCAACTTTGAAACCTCCTCTTTATTGACCTCTATTCCGTTGCCTGAGTCTTTCACATCGCCTAAAACATCAGGCTTGTTGGGACCATCAGTTCTGTCCCCAAACACTAAATCAAAGGGGCTGTCTGTTTCTGCAGCTCAGTTGGTGCTAAACAGCGACTCATCGTCTGTGTTGATCCATTCGCACGACGATCACCGGAACATGAATCAATTTTTGATATATTCCTTTGAGAAGTTGTCTTTTATATCCGAGTTTACAACAAACACAAACTTGGATGTTTCCTCCATTRTTTTTGATTCCTCAGTGATCACAATGTCGTACACGAATGGGTTGATTGAGTTGAAAGACATGGAGGGGAAAAATATCAACGCGTTTTACTGCGACTTCCATGAGCATTGTAAAATAAAGTACGTCAGCAGCTCAAAACTTTTGATTTCCTCGGGTTTGGGAGTCCCATCGGATGCAGATTCTTCCAAAGCAAAATTGTCTTTGAAAAATTTATGATCCGTGTATTGTATCTCTCATGTATAATGTATGTAATCGGGAATAGTGAAGTAATKGGTGTGTGTGTGTCTGTGTCTCCGTCGGACTATAGGAGTTCCATCCCGACACTCGCATCGCCAAGTTGATTTCGGGCTCAAAAAAAAACAACTGTCCGAATTGTATTTTTTTTTCCGTTGTTGTATCTGGTGTTGTGAAGTCAAAGCTATAACTAATTCAGCCCAAAATGTTACGTACCTCTTCAAAARCAAGCCAAACGAGAAAGCCCCAACAGAAAGATTTTCACGRAATCTTTGAAATTGGCAACAGCACAGGGCAGCACAAACATGACCGGGCCCTTGGTGAAATTGGACTTTGATCTTCCAAAGAGCAAAGATATTCAGCACGTTTTCCTACATTCTGATGATCTCGTTAATCAAAGCTTGAAYGGAGCAGCCAGCGGTGTTGCTTCAAACAAAAACGCCAATGTCGGTTCATATGATTACGCAAACACCTACGCTGTTAAAAGGGACAACCAAAGAGATACTGCGCAGGCTGCGCCAGCAACAYTTGGCTATCATTTAGTCAACAACTATCAAGGATTGTTGATGTACCATTTTGAAACAAAAATTGACACAATTAGCCCTTTACTACTTCATTTTCCTGATCAGCTTTACAACAAATCGTTCAAATCCATCGACATAAGAAACAATGACGATCTTTTACTTATTGATGYTATATTACAAAACGGGATGATCATTTGCATGAGYGTGCCTTTTGATTTTAARTTCACTGACAAGAAGTTTTTCAAGACATTTTTCCCCTTTGATTTTACCTTCAGAGAACCGTATCAATTGTGCAGCATTGACAACACTTTTCAAATCATCACTTTGAAAGACGGCGGCATTTTGGGGTTGATCAAACATTATGGGCCTGAATCTGCCATTCTGCCAGAAGACTACGAAACGATTTTGTTTGACAAAGTTTCCTACTTGGAGYTTTTGTCAAAAAAACTTTTCGCTTTTGGAAACGGCGCAAACAAAAAAAGAAAGCTTAATAACGATTGCATAGTGTCTGTGCAATACTTGGAAAGCAGCAACCAGCTATTGACTATTTCAAACGACTTGGTGCTAAAGTTGTGGAGCATTCAATCTGCGGACACTGCTTTTAATATTCAAGTTGCCCAAGAAATYAATTTTCTAGARGCCTTTAATGATTTGGGTGAGCATGATATCCACAGCAGTGGCTCTCCACTCAGTGCTATCACTGATGATCTAAAACATCTGGTTGTGTATTTACCGATCAAGAGCGGGATCTTCCAGATATACAACCTTGATGCTGAAAAGGGAAGCATCGTGAAGAACGCTGAGTTTGGCTCAACAATGGAGTACGGCTCCATATGGCACTTGGTTGATTTGAAGATTCTTGAAAAAACGCAAGAGGTTATTTGCTTATGGAAGGGAAACATGGACGGTTTAGTGCAAGTATTCAAAAATGGGAAGTGGACTGATTGTGACAACACATCTTTTCAAGACTCCATGCAAGACGTTTATTTGAAATCTGAGAATGACCTTGCTTACAGCGTGATGAACCTAAGATGYCACTATTCTTCCATTGTCAAAAACAAGTTGAAACCATATGAAGACGGCTTGGSTAGACTCGATGTGGATGCATTGAAACATATGGATGTCCAGTTTAAGCACGCAAAGAAAGTCAGGGACGAACCATGCTCTTTAATGTTGAAAAATAACTCTATGATTATAGTCAACAATTTGTCCATTTACTCACATTCGCTGTATGTTCCCAAGCAATTTGCRATTTCWTTGGAAAAGCAGACTAGCTCGATCAAAAAAATTACGGGCGTTGTAGAGGATTTTGCGGCTTGCATTTCAGACGACATTTTCCACGATTTATCAGCCAAATTCTTGGCCAAAATTGTTGAAAACAAGTTTCAAGATTTCGCCATTGAGGACTTGGAGGACTTTAAGCAGTGTGTTTCAGCAGAAAGATTAGAAAATTTAGTGGCTGGCTTGAGCAATCTTGATAATTTTACGAAAGATTTGCAAAGTGTCATTAGTAGTATTTTAGAGGAAACGGCTGACAAGGGGACAGATCTTTTGACAGTACAAAACTATGATAACATGAGCTTATTGGAAAACCTGTTTTACAAAATTAGCATTGTGGACAGATTAGTGTTGAAGTTTTTAGCGGCCTTTTCTGTTTTGGAATTTGATTACTCAACCATCATGAAGGAAATAAAGAGTCTTTTGAGATTGCACTATGTTTCTCTGCTTTTCCTTACATTATACAAATGGGATAAATCGTTTTTACTCGCGGAGTTGATGAAACATTATTCCCTATTTGGCAAAGGTTTTTTGGTTCAAAACTATGAACAATTGAATGATTGCACCATTTTCCTTTCTAACAAAATTTTGAATGATGATGGTTTTGGTGATGTTTTTATGACTATTTATGTTTCGATGCTAGATCGAGGTTTGKTTTCAACCGAAAACAGCAAGCTGATAGAGTTTTCCAAGTTTATTGCTCAGCCGTTTAGCTTGATTACAAATGAAAAGCAACAATTTTTCTTAGGTTTGATGCATTACAACACCCATAAGTATCAAGAATCGTTTGATATTTTGTTTAAACAGAGCGAAAAATGGGAAACTTTGCCTTCCAAATATATCAAAACACCAGAAGAATCGGTACATYTGGAAGACTTTGCAGAGTTAATTCAAGCTTCCAATGATGCGCAATACTGCTATGAATTGTCCAAAAAATACAGCCAAGCTGAGCAATACAACCTATCTTTGCAATCTGTAAAGAGATCGATTGAGCTATACCCAGTGACATTGGATGATGAGCATGACCCTGATTTGAAAAAACTAAAATACAACCAAACCGTGCAGTATTTGATCACTTTGAATCATTTTCATTTATACAAAGAGATACTTGAAGTTCTTATCAATTCAAATGATGTTTTGAACCATGATATCAAATATGATTATTACTCAAATTTTCTGCTTGAAAACCAACAATTTATCGATGAAATAATCAAGTACTCTTTCAGTAAAGAAGTTGTTTTACCTTTYCAAGACTACGACATTGTTGATAAAGCTCTGTCCAACATGTTGGACTTGACCAATTTCAAAACTTACCTAATATTATACAGCTACAGAATTGCAAATGAAAACTCTAGAAGTGCCGTTGAGAGTCTTTACGAATACATTGTCAATGCCAACAAGAATGGCAGCAATTATCAAGAAAACCAAAGAGCAGCCAAGACATTGCTTATCAACGTTTTAAACAGTTTCACGCGCGATGACGACAAATGGCTAACAACAAAAGACGGGTTGGTTGTTTTATTGAAAGACATTTGAGAACTTCCTTCATCTTTTTCCTGACGCTGCAAGAGTTTATATTTAATAGCATATAGAAACGTGTATAATGATGACGTCTTAAACTCCACCTGTTCAAAAGTTTGTATTTCGTGTGCCATGTRYTTGAAAACCACATGGCGAGATCCCACATAAGACATGTAAAGGTCTGCAAAAATGAGTGCCAACTCTTCCTTGCCAGTAATCACGTGCTTAGAAACTGCTTTTTTTGTGGATGTCACGATTCGGGAAAAATGCCCTAAAGAAAAAATGCCCTTCTTAGTTAAATTCCGTATGGCAAGTTATATGYACATAGTGTGACGTCCAAAAAAAAAAAAGAAATTCTGACACTGTTTCAAACGGTATATTTTTTTTTTTTCTTTTTTTYCTTCATTTTCAGGCTGAAACTAATTTGTATATAAACAGACATCATTCGTAATTTATTTCTTTAAAATTTTAACYTACTTCTCCTAACTATATGTAAAGAAAAAGCATAAAAAATCATCGACGTACTTCATAGGATCATTTCTATAGTAATCGTCACTCTTTGACTCTTCACAAGAGCCACTGAATCCAACTTGGACGATGAGCAAATACCTTTGTACCCAAGAGTGAGGTATAACCCCCCAAAAACAATTTTACAGGACATTTGGTTTAGAATAGCATTTTTGACTGTGCTTTGCTGGTTTGTTTGGCTTTTTCCGCACACTCTTTTTGGAGGGTGTGTGTGGGAGTTGGACAATTTGTCATGTTTATCCATTTTTAAAGAAACATTTCCGCAACCCTTAGTGGTTTGGCTTTGTTTGGTTTAATTGGGTTACATTGATGATTATCCAGCAGAGTTGGTTGGAAACACGCGTTCTATTCATTCCAAACAGGTGTCCTGGCCCTAGCTATGGTTTCTTTGCAATCGGAACTATGTTTTTTTTTCTGCCTGTGATTTTTTTATTTCAAAAAGTGTTTTGCATTTCTTTGAAATCAAATAAAAAATTGGCGCGATGATCTTTACCCTGTTTATGTACTTTCAATTTATTGGAAGATGATAAATTTTTAATGGGTGGGTACAAATGGCAATCTGACAAGTTTTTTTTTTTTTTATTATTTTTATTATTTTTATTTTTATTTTATTTTCTAAGTATTCTGATCTTAAAGGTTTAAGATCGTGTTTAGAAAAATTGATAAAATAAGTTTGATGAGTTGAGTTTAGTGTAATGTATATAACTTGGGAATTAACACGAATATAGATAAGGCAAAGCTGTTGAAACGCAWATTACTGCATCATACGCGATGTCAAACTTCGGAGTATACCTCTCTTTTCTCTCCTGTCTTAGATTATTGTATCTGAGATAAGATTTAGAACAAAACGATTTTTAATGAAAGCATTGTTACGTTTGTGTTTCAACTCTTCGTTGTTCTAATGCCAGAAGGAATCAAAAAAACTGCTTGAAAGAACGTATGATCTAATTGCTCGAAAAACAGATAAATATTAATGTATAAAATTATTTGTTTACTTTTTAGTAATGACAAACTAGTGTTGCTTCACCAGATCTAGTCMGWTTGAAACGTAATAGTAGTATTATTAATATAAACAAAGAAACTTTGTAATCACGTGCTTGTACTAATTGGGCAATTTTGCTATTAGCAAGTTTGAGAAAAGATACTACTCAAACAGATCGTTTTCATGGCTATATAGTGCATTGTATATAAACCACGACACATGCCAAACCGCATAAGCTCAGCCTCTGTTCATGGTATTTCCACTACCCTTTGTGTGTGTTTCCGTGAAGTCGTCCCACTCTCTGGCCTTGTATGTTTCCTTGTCAGCCCACTCTTCGCTGTCTTCGTTCGCTTTGTTGTCCATCAGACTTGGGTCTTGCCCACCACCTTGCAGCACATTCCCACTGGCAAATTCTTGTTCCAAAAACTCTTCAACAGACATGGTGGGGCCATATTGTCCAAAACCGAAAACTTTTTTCTGCTGACTCTGTTTATCGTTCAACAACGTGAAATTCCTCAACACTTTCCCTGTTTTGGACAACAACGGCTGGTTCAAAATCTCCAATTTTTCTGTGTATCTAGTTGGATCCTGCTCCCTTTTCTGTTTCTCTTCGGACTGCTTTTCCATTTCTGCGTGATGATCTGCAATCGAGTCCATCGACGTAAAATTGCTCAGCATTTCAACTTCATATAGATTGCCCTCAATCTCGGTGAACGCTCTATAGGAAAGTTGAGTCAATTTCGCCAARTAGAGTTCCCTTATAAGCTCATCATCGACCGTATCGTCATCGTCATCATCATCAATCTCTGCGTCTCCATTGTTTGACGCATTCTTGCCTGTTTTCTCTAAAATCTTGTTCTCCAAAAGTCTAAGTCTAGTGTCTAGCTCTTTCTGAACTTTGAAATTTTCAATCTTCATATTTCTTTGAAAGGCTTGATTGTTTGGAACATTTTTGTTGGTGATTTCGTCTAGTGTGGGTTTGAAGACCGATGCAAAACCGTTCAATTTCTTGCTCATATTTTTATCCAAAATTTCATAGTCGTTTARTGTTACCAAAAATTGCATGTAAAGCTGCACCGACTTGCTTAAAAAYTCAATCTTAAGTTTGTTCTTGTTGCTTAGCATGAAGCTGGAAGCATTGTTGTTGGAGGATAAAACAGCTTGTTTCTTGGACATTAGATACGCCATGTAATAGTCTATGCTTAAAAACTTCAGCGATTTTGAAGCAATATCATCCAAAGACTCGTTGTCGCTGAAGTACGCAAAATCGTTAAACACTTTTTGTTTCAAAGCTAGTAACTGTTGAAACAACGAAGAAAGGGTGTCCTGAAACTCTTTTGCATCTTGACGCAGACCCGTGCTTGCTATTTTGGTTTTTATTTGTTTGACAATAGTGTTGTATTCTTTAAGTACAATAGACATTTTTGTTAAAATGGAGCTTGTTTGTGTCCTGCTTTTGAAGATGAGCTGGTTGGTCTAGATAATTTGATTGCGGAAAGGGTTACACAGTTGTTTTCACCTTTAGCTCTGGTGTCCGAAGCAAGGGCTAAAAAAGATAACGAACGGAAAAAGAAAAAAACTTGCAAAAAAAACAGAACATAATAACAAGAGTAGTCACTGAAAAAAACATGAAAATATCAATGCCAAATGTTGTGCCAAATGTTGTAGCAAATATAAGAGAAGCTAATCAAGATTGACATACACTGCATTGAAGGTACACAAAGAGTAATTTTTTTTTTTATTTCTTTCTTCAAAAACTTGAACCTATATTACCTAATTGTCATTTTTTTTTTTTTTATTTTGTTTTATTACATTTGTTACTTATTTATATTAACATTTTTGCATCAGAGAGACAGGAAAACCAAACGGTCCGTGAAAATATCGTGAAGACATGGTGAAGACATGGTAAAGACATCGTCAAATCAGCTAATCAGCACTTTTCCTAGCGTTACAAGCAACGATTCTCAATTTCTCACACTCCAAAGTTTTGATTTCTGTGTTGATATCGCTATTTTTACCTTTAGTTTCCTTAGCAGGCTGGGAGTCGTCCTTCGAGCCCGACTGCAAATCCGTGATATGCTCTAGCTTCAACTCACAATTCTTGATGATAAAAGTCCAGACATCATCGCAAAACCTGTAGGTGTGCAAATGTCCCTTGATGGTCATTTTTGAAGCTGTCTTGTCTTTCAATGTTTCGCTAACTACTTTATCAAACACCTCCAAACACCTCATGGCCAAACCGGCTTCTATTCTTCCCTCACTGATCAAGTTATCTAGYGCATCGACTAGTGCAGACCCCACAGTGCTACGGCGGTATAATTCATAGTGTGTGCTGGTGGACATTTTCTATTTGTTAGAGTTTGAGAGGGTTGTTTTAGTTCTTATGTTTCAACAAGCACGTCCTAATAAAAGTGCAATAATTATCACGGTTTGTCTCTTGGCAAGCTGTTGACTGATTCTGTTTTTCCCTCTGGTACAGCTAGTTGGATAAAATTACTAAGCTTTGTGGCTGTTACTTCCAGATTTGCGACTACCCAAATCCATGCCCCTCGGYCCTTTCAAAAATCCGCAAAAAATAGATAAATTCGATAGCTCAAATTGCCCGGATTGTATTGTAAAATATCAGYGAGGAAACCATGAGGCTTCATCAACTTCAAACAGCATCTTTCAAATGCAAGGTTGAAATGTTTGGAAAGAAAAGAGTAACCAGCACATCGAAGGCCCGACTCAACCATTCAACCATTCAACAAAAACTAAAAGTAACCCAGCACTRCCATAAATAAGTAACACATGTCAAGCACRATTTTTTACAGGTTTTTCTCCCAAAAGGCCACGTCTAGAGTTCCCTTTGATGGAACAGGTATCACTGTTTTTGATTTGAAAAGGGAAATCATAAATATGAACAATTTGGGGGACGGTATGGATTTCCAGTTGAAGATGTATCAGCCAGATACCATGGAGGAGTATGAAGACGACACCACAGTTATTCCCAGATCCTCGAACGTCATTGTGAAGAGAACTCCAGCAGTCAAGCTACTAGGAGGGGGAGGTAACGCCGGGGTGGGAGGTGCCCCAGCAAGCGTGATGAGGAACGTGAATGCAACACGGTATGTTACCGGGAATCCGAGATTCTTAAAACCGATGGCTCACTCTCAGAACAAAATGCCGGCAACACAGCTGCCGCAGCAAAAGTTAGCCGCTGCAAACTCCCAAAATATGACTGAGGAAGAGAGAATTGCCAGCATGTTTGCAACGCAAGAGAATGTGTGGGAACAAACGCAAAAGGAGATGAGTGAGGCAACCCCGATTTACAACAAGCCTTCTGGTGTTGGTGCAGGGGCCGGAGCCAGCGACCCATCACTTTCACAACCTCCGCCTCCTGGGTATATTTGTTATAGATGTGGTTCTAAAGACCATTGGATCAAAAACTGTCCAAACAACAATCCGATTTTGGAAGGGAAACGTATCAGAAGAACAACTGGTATTCCAAAGAAGTTTTTAAAGACTGTTACTGTTGATCCAACCAGTATGAGTGCTGAGGAATTGGCTACCACCAATCTTATGGTGACGCAAGATGGGAAATTTGTAGTGCAGATGGAAGATCAGCGGTCCTGGGAAGATTACCAGAGAAAGCAGCAGCAGCAGAAATTGACCAAGGGTGAAAATGCCAAGTGGAGCGAGGGATATTTTGAAGACTTGCCAGACCATTTGAAGTGTCCACTTACGCATGGGCTAATCAAGGAGGCAGTGAAAACAAGTTGCTGTGCGAAAGTTGTGAGCAAGAACAAAATGGAAGATTTGTTATTAGATGCCGATTTTGTTTGTCCCCTTTGTGGAGACACGGACGTTTTGCTTGACTCGTTGGAGCCGGATGAAAAGATTAGAGCTGAAGTCAAACAATTTCTAAATGATCACAGGCAATTTATAAACGAGAAGGAGAAACTTGGGGAGTCGCAATTTGATGATGAAGATGAAGAGGTTGTCGGTGCTGATGGCCTGTTGAAGGATGACGCAGGTTCTTCCGCTGGTGGTCAGGCGAATATGGGGACAAATGTCTCAGGAGGCACACACGAGCCGCTGGCGAAAAAACAAAAAATCATGAGTCCGCCTGTCGGGATGCCGTTCTTACCCTTTCCAATGTTTCCTCCAGGCTTCATGCCGATGATGCCTCCACCACCACCTCCTCCAGGGTCCAGTCAGAAATAAAAGAGATACTGCTATGTTCAGTTTATACGTGTTTGTATATATAAAAGAAGAGGACTAATAAGGCCAGTGTGTAAACTTTTTTYTTCAAGCGTTGAAGCAGATGACAGCCCATTTCCCACTTGTACACCACCAACTGCCGTGTTCGTTGTCTTTAGCCCACAACTCGCACAACTTTTCGTCAACACCCTTGGGCAAGGCCACCATGACATCTGCTTTGCAAGTTCTCAAACTCAAAACGGGCAACTTGCTTTGGCCCAATGGACCCAGACTCTGTTTCCAGGAAGTTGTTCTTGGCCATTGTCTGTCTCCTGTCAGTTTTCTGTAATTCAGATCTCCTTTGAAAATAACCAAAGACGAGGTTTTGGCCAAGTAATTGTACATTTCCAAACCATCAGCGTCAGTYGAGTCTGGAGCTAATGTCCAATAGTCGGCACATGATGTCCAGTATCTGTGGGAGTTGAAAATGATTTTCCCGCTTTTGATGTGRTTTTTGATGCATTGAGACAACTCGTACAAGACAGGATCAACGGTGTTTTCATTTCCTGAGTGTTGGGAGAAAAACACTGGGGACTCAAAGTCTTTTAAAAGCAAATCCACATCTTTCATCATGACATCGCTYACCATATATGGCAGGTTTTTCAAATGGAACTCGACAGTGGACACCAGGTTGGAGTCCAAAAGGAAAAGAGCTAGAATTAGATCGCTAAACACTTCGAAACCTGAGTTGTCACAAACAATGTCTACTTTGGTTTTTTGTCCAGAAGCAGAGGCAGAAGAAGCGGTTTTTTGTTTTAAATATTCCCAGGATTTCAAAGAATCATTGACCAAAATTTTCTCAATGTTCTTTTTTCTCGAGTCCGACCCTTGGATGGCCTTGATGTCATCCATTGTTGCGTTTGTTAAGAGAGACAAATCTGTGGCGTTCCCCCACAAGGCAATTGTGATAAATTCTTCGTACAACTCTTCCAACTCACTTTCTGAGATTTTATTCAAGTTAGGTTTTATAGTTTGCAAGTAGAATTTGGACAATTCGTGAACACCAAAATACGATGATTTTAAAGTGGATTGTTTCAAATAATTGAAAATATCAAAGGTGCACCAATATGGGGCCACAGATTCATTTGCCATGAAAAAAGTGTGGATTCTACGGTACATGTAGATTTCCGTAAACAACCAATCACCATTTTTCCATGTCATTTTTTGGGATTCAGGTTTCCCGTTGTTGTAATCATTCAAGTAGTCGTTAAACACTTGCAAGTCTTGTTCCTTTGTGATTTCGTCTTTGTTGAACAAGGGCACTTTTGTTTCGTGGCTTTTGTTTTTGATTTGSTCGCGCAATTTTTGCAAATCGTTTTTGATCTGTTCACCAACCTGCTTGTCCTGCACGGACAAAACGTGTCCGTCATCGTTTTCGTCGTCTCCCGCTGGATTGGACAATCTCTTGGTGATGTCGTCAATACAGTTTTGCAAAATGATAGGCCATCTTACCTCGGCGGTGTATTGGCCAAACGTGTCTTTCAAATCGTTTTTGAACACTGGGGGAATACTACCTGTCATRGTTAGAATATTTGGTTTGGTTAAGTTTTATTTTTTYATTGCCTTTTTTTTTGGGTAATGTTTGGGAAAAAAGGAAAAAAGGAAAAAAGGAAAAAAGGAAAAAAGGAAAAACTACTGTTTGATAATATGCTTATATACAAAAAAACCAGGTGGACAAGATCTGAAAACAGTTTGATGTAATAGCTGTTCATAACCTCCACTCTCTTTCCGTCTCTCCCCCCCCGCGAATAAATTATAACCAAACTGAGTATCAAAACATTGAATATCATAAGAGGATTTAAGCTTTTTGAATCTCGTGAACTCAATGTCAAACCGTCTTGCACTGGTTATATACATCGAAATAAATACAGTGGAGGCCAGGAGTTTCRATAGTTAYATTTRAGCAGTAACAGAAATACGGGGTTGTGTGATCCGAGAATATTCGGTTTGTCAAAAGCATAGATRCACAAGAAGATAAGCAAWAAACTGGGTAACATTATATCACCCATGACGAAAAAAACTGACCTAAAAAAGACAAATATATAAATTTGTTTTAAAAATAACTCTTTTTTTTTTTTTTTTTGTTTTTTTGTTTCTTTCTCTGGTTTTCGTGTTTTCACTTGATTGATTATTTTCAAGTCATTAGGTTTGGTGATGTGCTTGGCGATTAATACGATTATCCAAGGAGAAATGGATTAGTAGTTGGTCGGAACAGGTCATCGAGATGAAGAATAACCTTCAAGAAGATATTCACCCAAAACACAAAGACAAAGATTAAGACAAACAAGCGARCAAATGACAACATCATCATCTTCTTCGTATTTTGTACCGAGTCAGTTCCCCATCACGAAATCCGCATCTTCTTCCCATCACATGGATCATGACCATCTAATGAATARTAATAATAATAATGGTAATAATAATAATAATACTGATAATAATGATAGCAAYAATAATAGTAATGATAACAGCGTTTTCTCCTTGGTTTTGGATGACCGTAACCATGTGTACACCAACTTGTGCAAGATACTCAAAGAGTACGCATTTGTGGTGGTGTATTTGTTTACTGGTCACCACAGTAACAGCACTACGGGAAACAATACAAACTCTGCATCCAGATACTATAAGAAATACAGGGCTTTACACACCGAGTTCCTGCACTACAAACATTTCACCGATCCTAGAAAAGAGTCGTGGTATACGGGAGGTAATAGTAGTGGCAGTGACAATCGTAACAAACACATTTCTAATATCAAAAATATCTACCAAATGAGAATATCTCCTAATTTGAAATATTTCCATTTCAACTATCTGATCACTTTGTGCATTTTCTTTTTGGTATACATTTCCTATTTCAATTTTCAACCTTTATTATTCTGTGTCATCCTTTTCGCATTTGTATACTTTGCCATTGTTTACAGATTGATATTTCCTAAACCACAATACCAAACGTTAACTTTCAATATGAATTCAAAACTTTCATGGTCCATCATTCAACATCTAACATGGATCTATAACAAGGTGAAAACCAGTGTATTATCAAAAAAGCCAAATAACCACTTATCAGAATCCACAGATCAATCATTCACACCATTGCACAAGTCAATCACGTTGTCAAGACAACAATACTGYCTTGTAGGATACTGCATATGCACRTTGAGTATTTTGTTATTTACAGGAGGAATATTCAACYTGTTAACTCATGTGCTKTTCAACACTTTTGTTGTATCCATACTGTTTATYTTACCACACGCAATTCTGTACAACCCAGTGTACCACGTAACCACACTTGACCAAGCGGTYTAGRAATTTGCCAAGYATAGCACACAACAATATATTAATTTTTTGAATATATATATATATATATATATATMTATACATATATATATATATCTCACCTAATCACCTATTAATTAAACACAGTTAATGTCACTTGCATCTTTTTACTTTTKACTYTGTGGTGTTTCCTCACGTGCTTATAAATAATTTGTAGATATCGTAWATATGGTATACATCAATTTTCATTTAGTTACCCAGCTATTTCTTTTTWATATYAAAATCTTTTAAGATCCAGCATTTCCAACACGCAACACTCTCCCCTGTTTCCCACCTGACCTAAGTTGAGCTGTCTCTTAATTTCACTTTTACATYTWAAAAAATAAAGACAAAAGATTTACAAATTGGACTATCAAAACCATGTAACTTCCACTAATTTAAGATGAATTACATTATTTCCATGCCTTGTGTATACTTTTTTATGATTTATAGGTATATATGAATATTTYTACGCGTGTCTGCTGATGATGGTGGTAAGGGTATTTACTAGTGGTAAGGGTTTTGGGTAGTAGTAATAGTAGTAGTAGTAGTAGTAGTAGTAGTAGTAGTAGTAGTAGTAGTAGTAGTAGTAGTAGTAGTAGTAGTAGTAGYAGTAGTAGTAGYAGTAGTAGTAGTAGTAGCGGTAGTAGTAATTAGTGGAATCCACCACCACACAYTCATTTATCCGGACAAAAAACAAAATTGTCTCGGAAGTTGGTACAAAAWTGTTTGACAAGCACAAACAATCTACGGGAGTATAAGAGAGAAAAAAATACAATAAAAAGAAAATCTGTTTTAGTGGTAGCTRRTCTGTATAACARCGCAGATACTATACTTTTACACTTTAATCACCTCTTTCCAATTGACTCTCTTTCTGTGTAGTAGTAGTAGTAGTAGTAGTAGTAGTAGTAGTAGTAGTAGTAGTGGTAGTACTSTAGTTTAATCCTAATCAATTCAATTCTAGAACACAAAAAATTCAAGGTAAGATGATGATTATGATGATGATCTCCAACCCAAACTAAACCAATTCAAACCATATTGGCATTTAAACTATGCAAACCAATARTTTCACAATGTAAAACTGACTTAAACGGACTAAACATATCGTCATCGTGAATAATAATAATAATAATAATAATAATAATAGTAATAATAATAATAGTAATAATAATAGTAATAATAATAATAATAATAATAATAATATCATCATCATCATCATCATCATCAACTCAATGGCCAGATTATTGTCATAATAATCGTTCGAATAATGAAGAATAAAGTAGAATCGAATGATTTTTTTTTAAAATTATATGTATCAAAATTATATGGTGAATATCATTGATGCAGTAATTTCTTATACATGATCTTTTGATAAAACCTGATTGTGATAAATAATAAATAATATTCAATTCATATATAACAGAGGGTGTTTCAATGATTTATATCAGTTTCTTTTTACTTTCTCTTTTACATCCTAATTTATCTCTCTCTCACTCTCTCTCTCACAAAAGAAAACTAATAAAACCATCGAACATAAGTTCTAATCAATTATAAAACCACAAACAACAACAACAACAACAAATATATCTACAATGGGTGTCGAATCTGTTTTGAAAAGAAAAACCGGTGTTATCGTCGGTGACGATGTTCACGCTTTGTTCAAATACGCTCACGAACACAAATTTGCTATTCCAGCTGTTAACGTTACCTCTTCTTCTACTGTCATTGCTACTCTAGAAGCTGCCAGAGACAACAAATCTCCAATTATTTTGCAAACTTCCAACGGTGGTGCTGCTTACTTTGCTGGTAAAGGTGTTTCCAACGCTGACCAAAACGCTTCTATCAAAGGTTCTATTGCTGCTGCTCACTTTATCAGATCTATTGCTCCAGCTTACGGTATTCCAGTTGTTTTGCACTCTGACCATTGTGCTAAAAAATTGTTGCCATGGTTCGATGGTATGTTGGAAGCTGATGAAGCTTACTTCAAATTGCACGGTGAACCATTGTTCTCTTCCCACATGTTGGATTTGTCTGAAGAAGAAGATGACGAAAACATTGGTACTTGTGTCAAATACTTTACCAGAATGGCCAAAATGGGCCAATGGTTGGAAATGGAAATCGGTGTCACCGGTGGTGAAGAAGATGGTGTTGATAACGGTCATGTTTCCAAAGACGCTTTGTTCACTTCTCCAGAAAGAGTCTGGGCTGTCCATGAAGCTTTGGCTCCAATCTCTCCAAACTTCTCCATTGCCGCTTCTTTCGGTAACACCCACGGTTTGTACAAACCAGGTAACGTTGTTTTGACTCCAGAAATCTTGCAAGACCACCAAGACTACGCCAACAAAAAATTGGGTAACAAAGCCGATGCTAAACCATTGTTTTTGGTTTTCCACGGTGGTTCCGGTTCTACTGTTAAAGAATTCCAAACTGCTATTGACAACGGTGTTGTTAAAGTTAACTTGGATACTGAATTGCAATACGCTTACTTGACCGGTATCAGAGATTACGTTTTGAACAAAAAAGACTACATCATGTCTGTTGTCGGTAACCCAGAAGGTGAAGACAAACCAAACAAAAAATTCTTTGACCCAAGAGTCTGGGTTAGAGAAGGTGAAAAAACCATGTCCAAAAGAATTTCTGAAGCTTTGGAAGTTTTCAGAGCCACCAACCAATTGTAAGGAGGTGTGTGCGAATATAATATCATTTTGTGATTTATTCTTTAATGTCCCTTTTTTATGCAACTTTAACTATTTAAATTAGTTTGATATATTATATATATATATCTATATATTTATGAATTATATATTTTATCAAAGAAACGAAATTTTAATGAGTTACTTGACAAACGAGACGTACGACGAGGCCAAACAAGTGAACCTAATACAAGCAAAGCGAGTATTCATCGAGTACTCATSGAGTACTCATTGAGTGAGTCTGAGTGAGCACGAAGAGTGAGCACTAAAAGTGAGCACTAGCTCGAAGTTTACAAAGGCTTACTTCGCTGATATCATACCAAACACAAATCGAGCATAAACAATGGTGTTGAAAAATTTAGGTATTCTGCATCACGTGGGGTCTCTTAAATGAGAGTGTTGTCGAAGCGAAAGCAAAGAGGCYGTCAACGTGAAAGCTTTCCGAGGTTACCATYCTTGCAAATTCAGATTACCATCCTCGCAGATTCAAACCACAAAAACAACCAAGCCCAACAATGAATGCTGTACAGAGGCTTTTACAAAAACAAGAGATCACAGACGACACGTCGCCTTCATTGCTCGAAGTCGTATCTGCCATTGAATTTGAACGCTTAATCAATCCAACCTGCCACTACTTGAGCACATTGGTACTTTACAAATTCCATAACAAACTGCTTTTCACCATCAACAACAACCTGAATGAGATTTTATTAGCAGTGGAAGCACTTTACAACTACAAGCTTTTGAACACACAAAACTCCACTTTTATCAATTCAAACTACGGGTACAAGTATGGAAATCTCAACAGATTGGAGAAATTGAGCATAAAACAAAAACTGGTGATCTTGGGTGAAAACTACTTTCTTGATTACATATGGACCAAAGGTGATGCGCTATACGAACGGAAAATTAAACGTTTACAGTCCCAAAGAGCAGTTTTGGAAAGAGAAAGGATGTTGAGCGGAGACCACCGGGGGTTGGCACTGGAAGACGACTACGACATCTTGAGCACTAGAGATCTTTTTTTTATCAAGTACTACCCTATGGTTAAGAGATGCTACAAGCTGAGCAATTTTGCGTTCAAAATGCTGTACTTGAAGAAGACCACAGGGTCTTTAACTCTTTTGCAGTCGATTTCAGGTATCAAGATGTTCAGGATCTTGGACGATGAGGAACAGGACCCTGGGGCCACTGATTTTACAAGCTCGTCTCGGTCGCCCGTTTCTAGACCAACCCACGCGAACCCGTGGCTGGCTATTGTCAGGTTCGCACACAAGTTGAAGCATTACATTGCAACATACAGTGGTTCAAGCTCAAGGTGGTTCAACGTTATGCTTTATCTGATAAAAATAATCCAATACTACAACTCTACAGAGTTAATCCAAAATATTAAAAACAGAATGACGGATATATCCACAATCCCACCCCCACCACCAAGCCCGCCTGCTACTTCAGAAGAGCCAAACACAATGACAGGAGGAATTTCGGAACAAGATTTCACAAACGAAAAGCAAGGGTATGAGTCTTCTGATGTTTGCAAACTTTGTCATAAAACCATAGTGAATCCGGCAATGCTAGAAACGGGTTACGTATTTTGTTATTCCTGCATAGTGCAATACTACAAAGATGCAGAATCTTCTATGGAAAAAACGGGAAAAGTCGAGATAAATGGAAATCACTGTACAATTTACTGTCCTGTTTCCGGAGCACCATTGTTACACGACATTCACACATCTATCAGAAGGTTGCTATTTTGAGTAGCAGCCTGAGCAAACTTTGAATGCTGGCTGTTCAAAAGCGGTTTCCGCCACCACATGAGAATGTTCCAAGCGTCCAAAAGTGGTTCTCTTTCAATATCGAAATTATAGTTTATACATATATACAGGTACGTATCTCTTTGTTTTTGTGGGAGGGAGGTTGTTTTTTTTTTTTTTTGTTTTTTTGTTTTTGCAAGAGAAACTCTTACTCAGTCTATACAATCACGCTTCCTTTATCAATCACTTGGACAGTGTTTTCATTCTGCGCACTACTATTAACAGGCTCATAACAATAATATTTCAAAAGAGCATCGGTGGCTGCCTTTGTTTTAGCTTCTTTCAAAGAGGACCCAAAACCTTCTCCCAACTTTTCTGCTCCACTAAACACTCCAACAATGAAAATCGGAGCTTTCGACAATCTCCCRCTCTCACTGATCAACTTACTCATTGGTTTTGCTAGGTTTTCTCTTTCGCAAAGTCTTGT
The DNA here is from genome assembly GCA_001747045.1 of Hanseniaspora osmophila. Classification (NCBI taxonomy): domain Eukaryota; kingdom Fungi; phylum Ascomycota; class Saccharomycetes; order Saccharomycodales; family Saccharomycodaceae; genus Hanseniaspora; species Hanseniaspora osmophila. The sequence goes on along the minus strand of LPNM01000006.1, from coordinate 859,611 downwards.
AAGCTCTCTAATAGGCTCTGTAAATTGGAAAATTTTGGCCACAGGGATCTTTCTTATGAAATTGTTTTCAATAAATTGCTGAATAATCTCCGTGTTGAAGCCAGTGTCCAAATGAAGACCACCAACAATAGATTTGACTGCCAAAGAGTATGCTGCTTCTTCACTCACAACCTTGTTTGATTTATGAATTTTGTATAGTTCAACCCCCTTCTCGTTGACGACTTCGTTGTCGTAGTATCTTAGTCTCCCCAAAGTCTGTTCAATTGGTTCTTTTTGCAAATATCTTGACATGACTGTTGTTTTTTCAAGCTCAATGCCCCATACAAATTTCCCCAACAAGTGTAATGTTTCAGTGCCCATCAAGTAATCAATGCAACTGTTGAAGATGGGTAAGGGTAGTCTTGGATACTTCACATTCAAGTATTTGGTAAGCTCATATATCAAAACATTTTTACCCAAAATGCTCAAATTATAATTATCGTGTAAGGTGCCCACCAGTTTACTACTACGACAGTTCAAAGCCTGCGATAGAGTAGAAAGCTTCAACTCTGAAGGCAAATGGAGACGGGCATGTAGTGTGCTCAACTTGGTCGATTTTGATACTAGGTCTTCCGGCAACTCCACAACAGCTTGCTGTAAAGACTTGAAATATCCTTTATAATCTTGGAAAGTTGGGGTGTCTTTGATGTTGTATAATGGCGTCGCTGAAAGACTTGCTGCAGCGGAAGAATGTGCGTCCGTGGAAGATACTTCGGTGCTGCTTCCTGCAGCGGTCGACTGATGTCTCAGACTGGCAAAACAGGTATTGATGCGGCCGGCATTGTTGATGACTAACAAACTGCTGTTTCTTATGGACTTGTTCAGCGTATTGCTGAAATTTCTTTTCAAGATTTCCCTGGTCATCGACATTCTGGCTCGAAGTTTCTARTCTGTTGTGTCGGTTTTGTTCTAAACTTTCWTATAATCCTGGGAGGCCCTCAAAAAAAAACAGTGYCTTTATATGWAAACACTTTCTAAGACAATGAATGATCTTGTTTCAACGATGGGTTCACAATAGATCTTTATCGATCATTGCACTTCTCCGCCCGACTGAAAATTTTTTTTATTTTTTTTTTTTTTCACTTTTTCCATTTCACAAAGTGTACCATCCGTGATTACGTGAGATACAATAAGAGGCAAAAATAAGCTCGCAAAACCGGGTCACCAAAATTACAGAATTTCCCAAGCTTTTCAATTCAGATGTAGCTCTTCAGAAGCCCCGATGCCCATACGATATCGACAGGGAAAAGTCTTTAGTTAATGAAAAATAAACAGAGTCACAAGGCAGTATTAAGCAACTGAAGAATTGTTCAAAACTGTTGCAAAATCAAGTTAAAAAAAAAACAAAAAAAACAAAAAAAACAAGAAGAAAACATGTCCTTCAAACCAACCATTCGTCTATTGTATTCTAATATCAAGATGCCCAATACGTTTCATTTACCCACAGTATATGCGCTATCGACGCCCCCTGGCCAGAGGTCAGCCATTGCAGTGATCAGGGCTACGGGACAACACGTCACACACATATACAACAACTTGACCAAGACATCCACGCCACCCATCCCAAGAAGAGCGTCACTAAGGAAACTTTATAATCAAGAAACGAACTCTATACTTGACCAAGCTGTTGTTCTATACTTTGATGGGCCGAAAACATTTACAGGAGAGGACATTTTAGAGTTGCACGTTCATGGTGGGAAAGCTGTGATCAGCGGGGTACTCAAGACCATTCAGTCATTGAACAACAGAGAAAGAAATGTGGACATCAGGTTTGCTCAGCCCGGTGAGTTTTCRCAAAGAGGGTTTCAAAACGGTAGAATGGATTTAACACAAGTGGAGGGAATAGGCGARTTGATTGATGCGGAAACAGAAATGCAGCGGAAAAGCGCATTRTCCAGCTTCAATGGGGAAAACAAGATGAAGTTCAAGCAGTGGAGAACACAGTTGTTGGATAGTATGGGCCAATTGACTGCTATCATCGATTTTGGAGAAGATGCAGAGATTGATRATATTAATAATATTTTCGGAAATGTAGAACAAAMAATTGTATCATTGCAAATGGATATTGAAAAATTCATCACCAAAATTGAAAAATCAAACTTACTTAAATCGGGTATCAAAATGGTGTTGTTAGGAGAACCTAACGTTGGGAAATCGACACTGCTCAACRGCATRTCGAACGACGAGGTGGCTATTGTGAGTAACATACCAGGGACAACAAGAGACACAATTGATGTTTCTTTAGACATAGAAGGATTTAAAGTGGTTTTGTGCGACACAGCAGGCATCAGAAGTGAAAGCATAGACACAATAGAGCTACAAGGGATCGAAAGAGCAAAAAACAAAAGTCTGTACAGTGACATAGTACTTCTCTTGGTGGACCCTGGGAAGGAAAACGTTTTATCAAAAACAATTGAAAAGCACGTTAGGTCACAGTTGCAAAGTAAAAAAATCATTGTTGTTATCAACAAAGTTGATACGGTGTCGCGAGAAGTTGTTTCTAAGGTAAAGACACAGTTGAACGAATTGTTTGGTTYYAAGTTTCCCATTTTTGAGATTTCCTGCAAAAACGGGCAGGGGTTGTCASAGTTGACCACAACGTTGACAAACGAGTTTCAAAAAATTACAGACTCTGCCAAWGAAGCAGACCCTATTATAGTTTCCAAAAGAGTGCAAGAAATATTGTCTGAAGACRTTTTGTATGGATTGCATGGGTTCTTTGAAGCTAAACAATACCATGACGTTGTGATGGCAAGTGAAAGTTTAAACATCGCTTCGGACGGGATAGGCAAGATCACTGGTGAAACCATAGGAGTTGAAGAAGTTCTTGGCGTGGTTTTTTCAAATTTTTGTGTAGGAAAATAGGCTCACCTTAATGGTTATAACTTGCTTGAGAAGTCTGCACTTGTATAATTGAAAAAGGTGCATTTTTTTTTATGTCTATTCGTTTTTGTTTTTTTTTTTGTCTTGCACACGTTCTGTCGGTTTTTCTGTTTTTGTTTTTAAAGTGKGATGTTGAGTGCAACCTGTAAGATAAGAGAGAAYTAGATTTTKTAAAYTTAATTTCGATAAACTCATGAAACTAAGTAAAAATCTGCCCACAACTCTCTACAAAAAAAAWAATTCAGCCATCACAACAAATTACAAACAACAGTTTCAAAAAAAAAGTAAAAAATGACTGTTATTGGTGCGTTCCTTACTAAATTTGATGTCAAAAAGGGTAACACGTTATTATGGAGTTCAGAGTTTGATCCAAACACCGAAATCAATTTTGAAAACGTGGAGTATCTGAGTTTACCTTCTGGTTTGCATGACAGCAAGTCAGGGGAAGATGTTGTGAGATTTGTACTCAAGAGTGGCGACTACACTGCTCAAGGTCCATCTTTGTTTCCTTGTGTTTCTATTTTTTATTCCAACACCAAGGACTTGATCATTGCTGGAAATAAGGGAGTTGACAGAAAAGACGTGAGAATATACAGTTTGGGGGTAGTATGCAAGCCAGAAACTTCACTTTTTGATGCGGAGCACATTGAAAAATACGTTCCTTCTTTACAACAAGTGATGTCATTGATGAACAAAGACGTACCTGATCCCACAATACTCCATAATAGTCTATCGAAAATTGAAATCGATAAAGATTACCAATCAAAAACTCCAACTAAACTATTTAAAAATATCGGTCCATTAATTTTCCCACTTTGGAAATCGTGCTTGTTGGGCGAGAGAGTTTTGATACTGGTTGAAGACCCTTCGGTGAAGTTTGAAGATATGAACTACTTGGTTACATATTTGTTCAAGATTTCAAACTATGAACCTTTTGAGAATGYCAATGGGATTGGCATGGAACATTTAGCAGTTGGGCAGAGATCTAAATTGCTATACAATATTGGATTGTTCAACTATTCAAACTCCAAGATCGATGTGTATGATCATACGAAAGAACATTCTGGTTTTGTTGCGTACAGTCCTGATATTATTCTCAGAGATATGACAACCATTTATGATAAGGTTCTGACCATTGGCAGTAAGGGCGCTGTGAGAATGCATGATAACAAAGGAGAAGTGATAAAATCGACATTTTTAGATGGCTCAAAAGTCTTGAAAGCAAAAGATTTTACGAATAATGCAAATGTTGACAAGAGACCATGGTTTCAATATATGATTGACCTACTTTACACATGCTTTACAATGAATAATGTTCCACCTCCATATTCAAAGTATTTTGACGATATTCCTGTAGAACCTCCAATCAACACTGAAACGTTTATCAAAGAAAACACTTCAATACACTGCATGTTGATTGATCTCATCAGAGAAAACCGTAATACAATAAAAGCTAGCGAAATCATGAAACTTGGCTTAGATGGGTTTAGCGAACAAGACTTTCAATTATTGACCCAGCTTTACAGCAAATTGAGCAAAAACGAGAAGAGAAAACTAAATGTTCAATGGTTTGATCCAAACTTGTTTCTATGATTYTTTTGCAATTTGAAAAATAAACATTTGAACTCCATAATGTGTACATAAGACGTTAAAAAAAYTTTTTAMCTTGCTTTTTTTTATATGTTGRTTGATTATTCTTTCTTTTCATCTTTTTTTAGTGTTTTTCAAATATAATTTTAAATCAGAAAACTAACCAAAGCCCTGTTGCTAAAATAGAGATCCCAAAWACGGCAGTGATGATCCCTGCACCTGCTCTGTCGCCTTTATCGATATGCAAAGGTGACAAGTTGGTCGGTTTCGTTTGAGTTCCTGCGGCACCGTCACCTGTGGACGTTCCGCCATCTAAAGAAGTGTATGGAGCTGGTCTATTCAAGGCTTGTGTGTTTTGTAAGATTTCTAAAGCTGCCATTTGCTCACCCAACCCATACATACCGTCCCACCCGTCATAAAACCAGTTCAGTCCACAGGTGTGTCCATCGTACCCACCACTACAAGATTGTGCAGCCCCATAAGCACTTTGATTCAACCATGGCATGATGGTGTCTCTGGTATCTGGTACCAACTGTGCTGTAAGACCTAAGAATCTGGATAAGTATGCTTTGAAAGATCTTTGATCGTTGTTACAATTGCCYCCTCCTTGACATGCAGCTTCGTACATCACACTATGATTGAAAAAAACAACAGTGTCTGTAGCATAGTTTACTGTTCTGTCATACCATATGGTTTTATTAGTGTATTCATACAAGTAAGCACATCCTGCCAAAACCAAACCATGGTTGTAAGTCCATTGTAAGGGGGTGATGGAAGAGCAATTATCTTCGGTATTGGCCCCATCATAAACAAAGTAATATGGATTTTCAACTGTTAGATCTAAACCAAGCATCCAGTCGTAAACTTTTTCTGCCCAATCCACATAAGAATCGTTTCTTGTGTATCTGGCCAATCTTGCAGCCATGTGAAATAAGGCCCCGTTGGAAACACTATTTTTGTAATCGTAACCGTTGTTCCATGTAAAAATTTGCCATCTCAACCCACCATTACAAGAAGTGGTATCCCATCTCAAAGCCATGGTATTGAAAACTGCTTGTGCCAAGTACAACCATTGTGGCTGTCCTTCTGGTGGATTAGGGAAATTTCTTTCCGCAGCAGCCATTACTGCAATCCCCCAAAAGGCTTGATCATCGTTACCTTCGGTGGTGGACTGATTCAATGGGATATAATCCCAGTCATCACCGGTCTGTGCCAATAAAGCTTGAGTGACGATGTCGTTGTAAGTGTCATTTTGCATATACCACCAATAATCAATCATGGATCCCCAAGCACCACCGGCGTTCCACCAATAGTATGGATTGGAAAACATACCGACAGTCTGACCATATTGTAAACCCGTGTAGTAGTCCATCAACCCTACAGAAACAAGCGAAGTGGCTTCTTGYAAAGAAGTGTAGTTGTTTAAATCCAAATACACGGCTTGCGAGTTGGTTGTGAACAGTGACAACAAAAGCAGTGCTGTAGTTGTAATTAGTCCCTTCATCTTTGATTGTCCCCTGCTTATCTTACTGGRTCTCTTTGTATTTTGATCAGATCTTGTGTTTGCTGCGAAATGGGCCATTGTATACTAACTTCAAACGCTAAACCAGSTTAAACATCCTGCTCCAGAATCAACTTTGTAGGATCTCGGGACAAACGCGAGCAAGAAATTTCTATTTTTAAGTCAATTCTTTTTTTTTTTATATATCTCATGCACGTGATTCAATGCTGCACAAGACTAGTCGGAAATCTCAAAACTTGATGTAAAGTGATAAGACAGTAGGTAGGTGAGAAGTTTTAAAAGTGYATATTGATCAAAATGGATGCTAGCACACTGCATGTTTAAGTGAAAGATTTATTAAACGTTTTGCAAAGCTCCTGAAAAGTCATCAAAGTACAAAAACGAAATCGCAACATTATAATTTTTTATTTTTTCATTTCTTTATTTCTTTATTTWTTTATTTATTTGTAATATCTGTGYCAGTTAAAACCCCAACGATTGCTTAATGAAAGATTTTACCTCATTTTCATAACCTTCTCTATCATCTCTCCATAGTTTGCATGCGTCGATGTTTGCACCGCTTTCAACGTTTGGTTCACTCAACATACTCATTACACTCAACAAGATTTTTTCAATACTTTGCACTGGTGACCATCTTTCTTCGGCTAACTCGTACATATTAGGATCATTACCAGGGGGATGCAAAATAGAAATACACACTTCACCATTGGAATAGATATTTGGATGCAAAATAGGTGGGGTAAAAATTAGTTTGGGAGGGGATAGCGGGTAATCATTTGGAAACTTCAATCTTGCGTTGAAAACACCGTGCTCGTACGGAGTGTCTGGAGGACCTTCGACCAAACAGTCCCATTCAAACAAATTGTCATCGGAAACGGGTGCTGCTATTATTCCTTCTGGACAGTCTTTGTTTAGCTGTTTCAGCTCTTTAAGCAATCTTTTTTGKGCAGTGGTTCTTGTTGGAGGCATCAAAAACTTTGATATGTATATGTGTGTGGGAAGGGCTTTTTGCTTTGGTTATTTATTTTTTTGTCAAAAGATAAAGTGTATAGCAGYRAAAAAAAAAAMMCCCCCATTAATAAGCAAATTCAAACAGCGTTATCAATAAAATCGATTCACATTGGTCAAGAAAGTGARAGATCATGAGCCTAAACGATCAAGGATATATCAAGTCTTTTGGTATTTTTATTCTATTTTT
>LPNM01000006.1:827665-850181 GCA_001747045.1 Hanseniaspora osmophila | reverse complement strand
TTTTTTTCAAAGCTTCTATCATCTGCACTACTTTGATATTTTGCAACATGTACAAACAAATTTATACCTTGTTACTTAATAACGCTCTGCAATGTAGGCTGCCTCTCTTTCACCACTCATACAAGCCCCGTACGTGGCYCCTGTTCCATCGTTAATTGTGTGTTCTCCTGCGAATCTGATYCTTGAATCTTGACCTCTTTCCATCATGATGCTGAGATCCAAGGGATCATCGCCTGGAAAACAAGCAGTATAAGAACCCCTGGAGTATGGGTCCAAAGTCCAGTCGCTTACAATTGTATTAATTATTTTGGGACTTGATTTCTCAGGACCTTGTGGGTTGAGTTTGGTGAACAACAGGTCCAAAACAGGGGCAAACATTTCATTGATGGCCAGAGAGCCGTGCTTTTGGTAAGTCTCTTCAATGTGCGGGGTGAGTGGGCTCTGAGTCAGAATCATTAGTGCAGGTGTACCTGAGATGCCCATATAATTACAAATCAACAGAGGAAACTGCATCAAGTCGAAAGCTTGTTGTTTATCTTGATATGGTGGAACAAGAGTGTTCAGTTTAGCAGCAACATCTGTTGACAATGCGTTGTTATTTCTGATCAGGTTTATTATTGATTTTTCGTTGTTTGCGAGAGTGCCCATGTAGTATAGTTTTTTATTTTTGCACAACCAMTCATTGTCAAACTCAAAAATTACTTTTCCAAGCGCCCCATAATTGATTTTCTGAAAGCATTCTTGGATGTCTTTGTTCAGAGGTGGAATAAAAGCAATTTTGCCTTTGGTTTTAATACCATCAAGCAAAGACAAGTTCAACACACTTTGTGGAACACTAACCACACAGTAATCGCATTGGTATTCATCATCTATAATAACTTTGTTTCCTCTTCTCTCTATTTTTTCAATAGGATTGTTCAATTTGATATTTGAGGATGGAATCGTGTCTTTTATTCTGTTGATCACAGAGTCGTACTGCATGCAAAGCGCGTTTCTTCCCAGATTGTCCACTTGAGCATATTTGCCACTCATGTTTTTCCAATCAATACCATGCCACAATTCGAGGTTTCTGATGCTTTTGTAAAGATTCAGTATTTGTTTGTCGGAAAGGAATTCCTTTCTGTCAAAAATATATCTATTGATCATTTCAAAATAGCTGACATCTTGATATTCCAAAGAACTGTAAAACTCATTTTCAATGAACTTGTTGCACTCTTCTTTCAAAATTTCCAATTTCAAGTCAGAATCAAAAGACTTGACGTCTCCATGAGCATCTACCATCATTGTGAAGTCATCATCAAAAACAAATTTGGATTTTCCTAGTGCAGCCTCCTCTTTAAACAATGGATTTGACAACGTGTCGTGGTGCCACGAGGCCCCCAAATCGTACCTGCTTTTCACTCCGTCCACGGTAAATATTCTTCCTCCACACCTACCGCGCGCTTCCAGAATAATGATTTCATCCTTTTCAAATTTTCCTGATTCGTGAAGTTTTTGTGCACATCTTAGACCTGATATCCCTGCTCCAACAATCACCACCTTCTTTTCAATCATATTTGAGTGCTGCTGCTTTGGAATTGCTGAGCTGCTTTAGCATATGTAACTCACATCGTTTCTGTTTTGGCTGCAAATAAAGTTCCGCGCAGATCATTCCATTTTGGCACGCACGTACCCTGGCACTAAAAAAAAAAAAAAAAAACATTGCGTGAACAAACAAGTTTTTCAGATTGCTTAAATATAGTAGAAAGTTATAGAGTATTATAGAAATTACAATTTTGCGCTTCTACAAGTCTTGGCAACATCAGCTATRATAGCATCGGATTCTCTGACTGCAGAGGTTGTGGCACCCCATGTGCAACCGTTCCCGGTAACCACGCATGCTTCACCAGCAAATCTCACAATATCCTCGTGACCCTTTTTGATTTCCTCGACAAATCCTTCCAAGTCATCCCCGGGTTTGACAGCGGTGTATGCGCCCCTTGCGTAAGGATCTTTTGTCCATGAGGTGCATAGGATGTTTTTCAAAACAGGCGTTGTTGATCCAACTTTGCCGTTTTGAGATACATTTTTGTGGAAAACAACTTTGTTCTTACAACGCAAGGATTTCAAAACGCTGTTTAGAGCAGGTTCGAAAAACTTGAACAATTTTTCGACATCACCATTCAAGCTTTCCAAATAAACTGTCACTGGCTCAGAGCACAAGAACAGAAGTGATGGCATTCCATTCAGGGATTTTGGCAAGTTCACCACAAAGTATGGGTAACTTTCGCACTCTGGAATGGCAGTGCTAGATGTTAAAGTGTTCATTTCAGCAACGAGCTCTGGTGTCAATTTTTTGTTTGATTCAATAAAGGACGTCAGTTTGTCTTGGTTTTTGCCCACATACACCATTCTTGACTTTTCTGTGCTCCAGCACAATTTGTCAAACTCAAATGCGATTTTCCCCAAAGACCCATAACTGATGTTGTCAATGGCTCTTTGCAGTCTTGGTTGGAAAGGTGGGTTGAACTTGATTGCACCTGTTTCCTTTTGGCCTTTTTCATCAAGAGACAGTTTTAACAAACTCAGTGGAATGGTGATCAACACGTAATCGGCTTGAATCGYCCGTTTTTTCGAAATTTTGAAAGAAGAATTGACACCRCTTTGTATTTCAATCTCTGTGTATTTTTTGTTTGTTTTTGGACAATATTTGACATTTATTTCTTTCACCTCTGTGTTCAAATGCAACATTTGATCCAATGGAATGGTTGCACCTATTCTGTTGATGATTCCAATGTACCCAGCACATAAAGCATTTCTTCCTGTATGGCTTCCAGCAGCATCAAAACTGGAGATCGACTTCCAATCGATACCGTGCCACAACTCGTAGTATCTAGCCACTCCAAACATGTATTTGATCTGTTCGTGTGTTAGGTTTTCTTTGTTGTCCATAAGATAATTGATGGTTGCTTGAAACAAATTCGTGTCTTTTTTCAAACTTGGGTTGTAAACCTCATTGACATAGTCTTCAAACTCTTCTCTAATTGGTTCTAATCTTAGGTCTGGGTCGCAGTCCAGTCTTCTGCCCTCAGCGTCCACAAGCCCCACCAAATCGTCTTCGATAACATACGGAGCACCCTTTTTGTCACCTAATTGTTGTTCTTCCTTGAACAGAGTGTTTATCAGCAAGTCGTGATGCCACGATGCACCCAGGTCATACTTGCCGTTCAGTCCTTCAACGGTATAAAGTCTTCCACCGACTCTGTCTCTGGCTTCCAGAATCTCCAGGTTTGTAAAGCCTTGTGCGTACAAGTAAGATGCTGCTTTCAACCCAGCAATTCCTGCACCAACAATAACAATTTTTTTTGATTTATCTAGCATTGATTATAATAGTGGTATATGCTTTGGTGTATGTGTGTTTTTGTTGACATTAAAAAAATGCAAAAAAAAGCTGAAACAATTTTTTATCAAACGATAACAACAAAAAAGGTTGCTTATATATATAATCCTTGCAATSTTTGAAATGACATGCGCTCATCTTGGYTGTTTCAATCTCAGAAGTCTCTTCTTCTTATCGTCAAAACTTGGGCGCAAACATCTTTTTTACAAAAGTTATGTTTACCATTATATCAGTTTGTTCGGTATCGGTTTGTTTTCTGTTTTTTTTTTGCCRTGCGTTATTTCCAGCAGATCACCATTGTCCAGTGCTTCTTTGTCCTCTTATCTAAGCGACGCTTGATCTTTCTGTATCGGTGGGAAAGTTTTTCATGCCGAGCGCTTAATCAAAGTGAACCAAAATAATGCGCTTACGTTTGGCTCATAATAGTGAGAACTCGCTTATATCTTATTAAACTTTATGTAAACTTTAGTGAAATACCAAGTGGTGTGGTTTATTGAAGTGAAAAGAGTACCAAAGTGGAACCACACTTTTTCTTTATTATTGGTGTTGATCGATCCTGAAGAGGAGTGGGGTTTAAGAAGATAAGTGCTATCATGGGTAAGCGCTAAGATTGGTTGAGATATGCTATAACCGATATCCCTGGCTCATTTGGAATGAAGGATAAAGCCTTACTCGCATGGATAAGACAGCTCTGTGTTTTTAAATGTCTCCTGTATTTATTTTATTTTATTTTATTTCAAACTTTTTGAGAGTATACATATCAGTACTAAGTATAGATGCTTTAACTAACTTGTATTATCAAAGAAGAGTAGTAGAATCCAGTGAGTGGGCACTCACACCACAACTGCTCGCACCACGATTACTCGTTTCGTTCGTGTTCATAAGGACTTGTTCATAAATTTTCTTCTAGTAAAACCCAACCAGAATTTGGAAGGAGTATCAATCAATTGACCTGGATTTGATGGATCTGCATAACATCTTTTCAACAATCTCATTGCCAATTCCTGTCTAAATTGTTGTAAATATTGTCTTAACAATTCCACATTTTGACGATTATCTGTTGGAATATTGTAAATGTTATTCAATGGGAATCCAATATCTCCTGGAATCTTGAAATTGTTTGAATCCAAAGATAARTTGGTCAATTGCTTCATAGCTTCGTTGTAAGACATGTTTGTTTTTACATGATTCAAACAATCATTAATATAAAGAATCCCATAGATCAGCACTCTATCACTTGRTGATTTGATTTCAAAATTTTTGAAAAAAGAGTTGGCCCTGAACAAATCAAGACATTCATCTATAATATCGTAATCGGAATTGGCAGAATATGCTGGACCTCTGTATGTGGTGTTCAATGGTAAAAGAACAAAATTCCCAACAAATCTATCGTTTTGTGGGTCAACTTGAAATGTCGAATGGTAAGCTGGCATGGATAATTTTTGGAACGTTGGAATGGAGKTAACAAGATTTTGTGTGGTTGCTCTTTAGTTTTAATAATCTTTCTAATGCTTTAACRGTTCATTGTTGAAATTTAGTATTAAAAAACCAGTGTGCAATTAAATATTTTATTCCAGGGAGTAATCCCTTTAAATCTTTGTAATGTATATTGAATTTCASATAGTTCACTGATGTACAATGTKTGTATGTGTGTATGTGTTTTTTTTTTTTGTCTGAATATTAGTCTGAATATTAGTTTTGGTTACTTGTTTTTTTTATAAAAAGATAGCTATAGTTACCCAACTACARTGACTAGGTACCCGGTTCCATGATGTACGTAGTATATATATATATACAACAAAGACTACATACATCATGTGACCTTGAATGCGAATAATTCTTTTTTCTTGTTTCTTTTCATTATTATATGATATGTTGTGATATAAATATTTACAATTAAAACCATATTGTAATGACGTCATGTGATGGGTATAGTTTTGAAAGTATTTTGATCAAACTGTGTATTTCGTATATATATATATATATATATATTCTTTTATATTTTATTTTAGTATTAGTYTATAGTATATGACATGTCATGATATAAAAGCATKCACAATCGATAGTACACTAATGAAGTTATTTTTACGTGCTTACACTATATTTTAACGTCATCATCACCATCATCATCACCATCATCATCATCATCATCATCATCATCATCATCATCAAGTTTGTATGTGCCTTACAAGAAAAGTAAAAAAATATATTATCGTGCGTTTCGGGTGCAGGGTAAATATATAAATAATTAAATAAATATATAGTAAGTTAGTAAATAATCAATCAATCAATCAATCAAKYAATCAAGCAAGCAAGCAAGCAAGCAAGAAAAAAACAAAAAAAAAAAAATGAAAAAAAAAAAATCACAAATATCACATAATAATTATATTTWTAGGAAAAAAAAAGAAGGAGAAAGGAGATATGTAAATTTGAAACAAAATATTAGAATTAATTCAAGATTAAAGGACTTGTGTTTATATATTTTATCTATTTTAGAATAAAGATATTTTTTAAAACTTTGAATCTGTGTATTCATACTTGATGTAGAAACTCTTTATAGATATGAATAGTATATATAACATACAATCAAGACTCACCAGGCAAAACACCAGCCAAGGAAGTATAACGAAAAGAAAGTTTGATATTGCAAGAGTATAGAGCAAAGAAACGAAAAAACGTGTGAAAAAGTTTATTAGAATCTTTAAAGTTTTGTTTTTTGTTTGAAAAAAAAAAAGAAAAACTACAAGTCAAGAGAGGTAACTCAGGTAGCAACCTCTTTTATTCATTCATTCATTTCTTCATTTATTCCTTTATTCATTCATTCATTCCTCCCCTTCCCTTCCCTTCCCTTCCCCTTATTCCCAACTTTCATCACAGTTTCATTGTTTTTATAATTGATGACTGCGATCAATACTGGTACGCACCATCAGCGGTTGACTGATGTGCAAAAAAAAATTGTTTTCAAAGAGATATTTGGTATTAGTAGGTCTGCAAGTCCCAGAAGCAATGGTTCATCGCATATAACGGCAAACACAGACATTTCTTTACCAAGTACAGAAACAACAACAACAACAACAACAACTAATATTCATGAGATATGTGAAAAGATAGATTTGAATGCAAACCCACTGGATTTGTTGAATTTGAGTCCACTGAACACAGTATTGGTGGAAGAAGATGACGAATATGAMTCATTGGATCCRTTGTCTTCTCCTCCCAACATTGTGAAAAATAATACAATTGATCGTTTGAATAAAGTTGATCTTATTCACGATAAACATAATGATCACAACATGAAGGTGGGCAATAGAAACAATAGCAGCAGCAGCAGCAGCAGAAGTAACAGTTACAACAGTATTACTCAAAACCCTATTATACAAAAAACTGCAAGACGTTTGTCCTTGTACAATTCTTCCAATGCACATAATAGTAAAAACAACACGGTCAATAATGGTAATAATAAAAGTTTTGTTAATGAGTCACCGTTATCTTCTACTGCTTCTTCATCAACATCTTCTTCTCCAGTAAAGAAAAGAAGTTCTTTTGAGTTTATTGCACAACACATGAAATTTAGGAAATCTGAATCTCCAGTGAATGATGATAATGCTCCTACCATCACTACTAATAACAATATCAATGACAATAATTATACAACTTCAATGCCTAATTATAATAATACTACTAATAATAATAATAATAATAAAAACACTAGTACTAATAATTATAAAACGCCGGGAAATAGAGATAGTAGTGGAAATGCAAACGGCTCGTACAGTTTTTTGAAAAATATCAACACAACAATCAAAAGAAAGACATCACATTCTTCTTTGAATAACACTCCAACAAGTGCTATTTCTATGAACAATCCAACAAAACATAACAGAATTGTCTCAAACAATTCTTTGGTTTCTCCTCACTCGAGATCCCACTCGAGATCCCACTCGAGATCCCACTCCTACACTCATGTACACAATCATTCTCAATCCAACATTCAATCCAATAGAAGAACTTCCAAATCCAGTTTGGTCACAGAATCAACTCTTGCGTCACCACACCATCACCAYCACCACAACCATTATAATCACATTCATCATGGTAGCACTTCTTCACATCATAACAACAGTCAAAATCACATTAATAATAGTAGTAGTAGTGTTAGTGGAAGTAGCAGAAGGGCTCTGGTCAACCCAGCTTTGTTGAGTAAAGTTGCACACAAATTTAGAAAATATATACAGTTGACTGAAAACAAAAAAGACGGTATTGTTTATAGAGACTCTTTCAAAGGAGTTCAAGCTGTGGATCTTTTGTGCTCCATGTTAAAGACAAATGACAGAAATTTGGCATTGTTGTTGGGAAGAGCCTTGGATGCACAAAATTTGTTTCATGACGTTGTGTATGAACATCGTTTGAGAAATTCCAATAACGAAGTTTATGAATTYTATTCAGAAGAAACAATGGCTGATCCATCATCAGATACGGCAACAAACMCATCCCAAGTTTCATCAAATGTCACTCTAGACCAAGTAGGGATATCTTCACCAAAATCAATATTGTCGAATTCAGAAACAACAAGCTCTGGAAACACTAGTAACAAGCACACATCAAATGTAAACAARATCAACGGGGTCTTTACCATATTGACAGAATGTTACTCGCCAAGTTGTACAAAGGACAGATTATGCTACTCGATTTCTTGTCCAAGAAGATTGGAACAACAAGCAAGATTGAACATCAAACCGCAAGCCGTTTTGAAAAGAAACATCACCATGTCGTTGAACGAATTGGAAGATGACCATCTGAACCACTACAGTGGTGAAGAAAAACAATCTTGGTTGTCCTCTGTACCAAAAGAAATTTGGGAACGATTGGACAAGACTGAAATCAAAAGACAAGAGGCTATTTATGAAGTTTACAAYACAGAAAAAAATTTCATCAAATCATTGGAAACAATAAGAGACAACATCATAAAGACTTTGGCAGAAACAAATATCATTCCTGCAGATATAAGGAAAAATTTTATTAAACACGTTTTYGCTCACATTAATGACATTTTTTCAGTAAACAGAAGATTTTTGGAATCTTTAACTGAACGAGTGAAAAAAGCACCTATTATTGAAGGTATTGGTGATATCATGATCAAATGGATTCCATTTTTCGAGCCATTTGTTTTCTACATTGCAAGTAGACCCTATGCGAAATATTTGATAGAAACTCAAAGAACTGTTAACCCATACTTTTCCAGATTYGATGAAGATTTGATGAGTTCGAAATTGAGACACGGAATTGACTCTTTTCTTTCCCAAGGGGTTTCCAGACCAGGAAGATACGTTTTGTTGTGCAAAGAAATTCTCAAGCATACAGACCCGAAAACGTATAGAAGAGACTACGATTATTTGAGCAAAGCAGTTGAGCAGTTGGGCGGGTTAATGAAAAGAATTGACAAAGCTAGTGGGGCCGCGCAAGATAGACATGATGTGATTTTGTTAAAGCAAAGAATTCTGTTCAAAAACGAATATGTCAATTTGGGATTGAACGACGAAAAGAGAAGAATAAGGCACGAAGGTGTTTTGTCAAGAAAGGAAATCAGCAAGGGAAACGATTTTTACAACAATTTCCAAAGTGTGGGTGATATTCAATTTTATCTTTTGGATAATGTCTTGTTGTTTTTGAAAGCAAAAGCAGTGAATAAATGGCAACAACACAAAGTTTTCCAAAGACCAATTCCGTTGCCACTTCTATTTGCCATTCCAGGAGAAGAAATGATATCGTTGAGAAAACATATAGGGTCTCACCCCGGTTGCTCTGCTTGTGTTTTGAATCCAAGACAAGAATTTAATGGTTTGAACAGTAATTTTTTGTCCAACAACGATAGCTTCATCAACAGCAGTGGATTGGCAAACGCTGTTTCAACAGCAACCCCGACCTCAACTACAGCACCATCGATCTTTGCTTCTACGGTCAAATCTGCAGCAGGAATTGGTAAATCCTCTGCTAATGGCAGCACCAACAAACTGGAAGTTCTGACAGCGCTGAACACATCGACAACCAATTCCACTTTGATCACCACGGGAACATCAAACAACCCAACCACCCCACATACTCCACTTTCCTCGTTCAACACTGCTTCACAACTGTTCAATCTGCATAACAATAATAATAGTAATAATAACAATAACAACAATAACAATAACAACAACAACAACAATAATAATAATAATAATAATAATAATAATAATAGCACCAACGAACACAGCAATAACACGCTGACATTGGGCTCCCCATTGATACATGCAAACAGTACCAACACTTTAGCGGGGACCCCTTTGACCAGCAGCACCGGATCGAATGCCATTACTTTCTTGTACTACGGTGCAAAGCAAAGGTATCAAATCACTTTGTATTGTGCGCAATTTGCCGCATTGCAAACTTTGTTGGAAAAAATCAAACAAGAGCAACAAAGGCTTTTGGATAATAACCATATTTTCAACGTTTACAAAATCAGCGACAAGTTTTTTGATTATTCCAACAGAATTGTTGGGTTGAGCACTTTTGATAGTGGCCGAAAATTTATCATTGCAACCTCTTCTGGATTGTATGTGAGCAATGCAAAGAAAAGCTCGCAAACAAAACGTGTTATGTTGAGTGCACCAATCAAGTTATTAGCAAAAGCCAATATCCAACAAATATCCGTTTTGGAAGAGTACAAGATATTGTTGATTTTGATGGACAAGAAACTGTACAGTTTTGAGTTGGAGCTTTTGAACGATTTGGTAAACTCTTCTGCGGCCAGCTCTTTACAGTTTTTCAAGAAATACTCCAAAGAGTTGATGACACATGTCAATTTTTTCAATGAGGGAGAATGTTGCGACAAAAAACTTATTGTTACCGCTCACGGTTCTTCGCATGTCATCAAGTTTTTTGAGTTGAGTAACCAAATTAGGGGCAATGCTTCATCTCATTCGACGTCTTCATCAAAGAATGGTGGCAAAACATCTGGAACCGGAATTGGTGGATCACACGGGTTCATGTCCAAAAGCAATACCAATAACAAATTGAGCAAATCAAAATTGAAAATCACTGAGGTGAACTTTGAAAGCGAGCCTGTTTCGATATCTTTTTTGAAAAACAACTTGTGCATTGGTTGCAAAAAAGGGTTTCAAATTGTTTCTGTAACACAAAACGCACATGAACCACTTTTGGACCCAGCAGACACATCTTTAGAGTTTGCATTAAAAGATATGTTAAAACCAATGGAAATTTACAGAGTTGGCAACAATTTCTTGCTGTGTTACCAGGAATTTGCCTTTTTTGTGAATTCACAAGGATGGAGAAAAAAAGAGTCGCATATCATCTTTTGGGAAGGTGTTCCTCAAAAATTTGCCATGTGGTATCCTTACATCTTGGCGTTTGATTCAAACTTTATTGAGATTCGGAAAATCGATAACGGGGACTTGATCAGATGCATTATTGGGGAGAAAATCAGACTTTTGAAAGCAAACTCACAGGAAATCTTGTACGTTTATGAGGATGACAGGGGCTACGATACTATTGCTTCCATCGATTTTTGGATGGCTTGAGCAAAAAAAGGTGTATATCTTGGCAACTATGTTTATACTTTTTTATGCGAAATTTATACTTTTTTTATACACAAACAGACATTTCAGACATAGAAAAGGGAAYGCTTTTCATTGWAAACTACCAGATAAACSCACGCTRCCCAAKATGCTCTTGASAACAGCAAGTACAATCAACAGGWTGTCCTYWTTTCAAATTTTCAATAATGCACTAGCTCTTAGCGAGTGCAGGGCTTTAATCYTTTTAATTCTTACTTCATTTTATTACCCAGTCTCAACTCATCAACCAGGATGATGTTTACACTGTCATTCTCACTGGTTGTTGTTGTTGTTTTTTTGTTTCTTTGTTTATGTCTTAGGCTGGAAAAAAACTCCATTCGAAGCCGAAAAAAATAAAAAAAAATAAAAAAAAAATAAAAAAAAAATAATAAAAAATAAAAAATCTCAACAAATGAATATTCACAGCGGACATAAGCTGGCACGAGGGCAAAAGAAAAGAAAAATACAACCGACACACGACAGTATTTGAAATTCGAGAAAATCTCAATTTTTCCATCTTTCTTTTCGGTCGTGAAAAGTTTATCGTGRTTCATGCATTGAAGGAACTAATCATTGACGTGTTTTTGSAAAGACTTGTTTGTAAAGTCTTGTTTATATATAATTGGAAATATCCTTGTGTAGARATAGTGTAGYTTCTAAGCTAGTTTTACAGAAGAGAAAGAAAAAAAAAAAAAAAAAATTCTTCAAGCTAATCAACACTACACATATAGGAACAAACAACAAACCAACGATGGATTCCATTCAGTCTATTTTCTCCGACTCCGTCAAATCTGGGGTGATCGAATACGGCTACCCAAGCATCCAAAGACCGTTTGGGTTGCACTTGTGGCCATTGTTTTCCAAGGCCTTTGAATGCATTACTGGTTACCCAGCAGAAGACTTTACTTTTGTTCACAACAAAACTTTCTTGGCCAATGGGTACCAAGCCATTGGAGTCATCATTGTCTACTACATTGTCATTTTCGGTGGCCAATTTCTATTGAGAACTTTCAACGCCAGACCTGTGAAACTGTCCTTTTTGTTTCAGTTGCACAACTTGATCTTGACTTCTGTTTCGTTGGTTTTGTTTTTGTTGTTGGTTGAGCAATTGATCCCAATGGTCACTGAACACGGATTGTTTTGGTCTATTTGCTCTCCACAAGCTTTTGCTCCAAAATTGGTTACTCTTTACTATTTGAACTACTTGACCAAATACATGGAATTGTTCGACACTGTTTTTTTGATTTTGAAAAGAAAAAATTTGTTGTTTTTGCACACTTACCACCATGGRGCCACTGCTCTATTGTGTTACACTCAATTGATGGGTCAAACCTCTGTTGAATGGGTTCCAATTGTTTTGAACTTGTGGGTCCACATTGTCATGTACTGGTACTACTTTTTGAGTTCTCAAGGTATCAGAGTTTGGTGGAAAGAATGGGTTACTAGATTCCAAATCATCCAATTTTTGATCGACTTGGTTTTTGTCTATTTTGCCACTTATACTTTTTACTCCCACAAATACTTTGACGGAATTTTGCCAAACAAAGGAACATGTTACGGAACTCAAGACGCTGCTTTCTACGGATACATGATCTTGACCTCCTATTTGTTTTTGTTTATTTCTTTCTACATCCAATCTTACAGAAAGAAACCATCYGCCAAAAAATCCGTCAAYGGTGCTGCTCCAGCCAAAGCTTCTCCAGCCAAAGCTGCTAAATCCACCAAATCCAGAAAAGCTTGAGCAAAAACTTTGTTGAAATGTTTCAGCTTTTTTTGCCTTTGTGAATAAAAAGGTACAATACAAAAAATAAAAATAAAAATAAAAAAAAGAATATGAACATCAAGATCATAAATCTCAAACGCTAGATTATCCATACTTTCGTGTTTGTTTATACTATATGTACAATAAATATTTATGATTATATTTTTTAGAAAAAAAAAAAAAAAAMCAAAAAAATAAGCCAAATGAATGTTATCCTATCAAATCATGCATCRATTTCTTCTTCCTTTTTATGACTCATGACCGCTCTTTCATAAAACAAATTTGGATGAGTTATCTGCTCTTCGTTGTGCAAAGTTGCGTGTGTCAGCTCAAAATACTTGGTGCATGCAATTGTGTAGTCGTTTTGCTTGCAACTGTCCACAACAGAGTTGACCTGTTGATTTGTTAGGTTTTCTCCCGTTGAAGGGTCTTTTTTTTGTTTCAAAGTGGATCTTAATCTATCTTCATTCCAATCTCTAAACGGACAGCCATGGAATTCCTCCTTTGATGGTCTAGGCTTCGATAAGATCGTCGCACAGTCCCACGGTCTATAGTTGATTCTGTTACCTTCCATACCGTAATTGTGTCTAAAAGAGTACCTGTACTCTTTGTTGAATTTCTCAATTGGGTATTTTTTGGCAAAAGAGTTTTCCCAAAACTTCATCGCCTCGTCAATACCCAAACCACAACTTTTCAAGAAAAGAGATAGTTGCTGTCTACCGTTGTATTTCAAATGACTGTTTAGCTTCAATCCTTGCAATAGGTTTTGCATGCACAATGGGTAATTTTCGAAATTCTCACTAGCATAGACGTTTGAATGAGTAAGATTGGAATCGCTGGCTGATAAGGCGGAGTTTTGCTCGTTATAGTCACTGATCATATATCCTGATCCCAGATGATTTAGGATCGGTAGCAGTCTATCGTCCTCGTTTAGTCTAGGAAGGCTTCTGAAAGTGTATAAAAGTTCAGACTCCAAAAATTTCTGGTACTCGCTGACAATGTACGACATTTGGAGGGACTCGGGCAAATACGCAAAACCTTTATACAAATAAACCTGTCTCTGTCCAACCATTTCAATGACATCTTCAAAGGGCAGCTTGATCACTTTGTTGTTGATTTTCTTGTTYCCGTATACCCTAAACAAATTTTCTTGCATAGAATCCGTCAAYTCTTCTTGACTAACAGTTTCAATATTTTTACCTTTCAAAATGGGACAGGTGGCAATRAATTTTTCTTGATCAGAACTGTTCATGTTTTCAAATCTCAATTTAAATAACAAGATCTCGTCTCTGATGAATTTATTTCTCAAATCATTGTTACTGCAAAAACATAATCTCAAGATGTGGTGGGAGTAGTAATCCTTTCTGAAGTTGTAGTTGGTGTTTCCCGGTGAAAAAGCTTTGCTGACCAAGCCTTTGAAAATGTTTTGCTCAATCATCTCCTTAATGCTCCTGTTTCTTTGGTGGTAGGACTCCAATTCTAACAGCAACTTCAATCTATCAATGGCCCATACTTCAAATTCTTCAAGCRTAATTTCCCCAATTGGAGGTCTCTCATACATACTTAATAGGTTTGCATATGGGTCAGTGGAAAACGATTCTTTGAAATAGTTTTCTTGAAAGGCTACGTCCCCGGAAGTGTGGACATTTTGAAGAAGGTACTCGGGTTTGATTGTTGGATCTTCTTCAGYCAAATTACGTCTATTGACTAGCTTTCTCTTTGTCTGCCTAAACATTGATTCTTTTGGTATGCGCTTATTCCGTTACCTGTTGTGTTTGTTGTTTAGAACTCCTATGGAAGTTATTTGCTAATAACAACTCTATGTCTATCACATCAAATATCAATACTCAAACCTATGCAATGATAGTTCTAGATGTCGTTAAAGATCTTTTCTTTACGCGTTTTTTTATTCTTGTGTCATTTCGAGAAAACCTCTCGCGTTTCAACGGTCTTTCGGCTTTATTAAGTCATGTGATAAACCTTGTGTATTGGTCTCTGATTTCATTGAAAATAGATGAAGTTGTGGCAAATGAGATACCATTCTAAGGTAAAGAAGACTGATTGGAGTAACAACTAAACATCAAGTATGTTTTACTGAATTGGTGTAAAATGATTTTTCTTTATCCACTTACAAAAACTGAGGATATATTCCAGGTAAGCTGGTTTGTTTACTTTTGAACTTGGTAAGTAGCTGTTWRRTATAAGACCCCCTTTTTATTTGAAAAGCATGTAGCTAAGGCAAAAAGTAAACATAAGTAATAAATTGAATGGCCGTTTGTAAAAAGKGTTATTTATTCAACTGCATGATAGTAAACACTTATTTGTATTCAAGAGGTGTATTTACTGGATTTATGTTGATGCTAGGGCACGGAAGAGGTAACCAGAGTATTCCGATATGTACTTTTTTTTAAGAAAAAAATTATCACAACGTTTGGGTGAAAATAACCAAGGGTGAGGTTTGTTTCTGTTGCAACCAGATTGTGCGTAAAAATRAATTTTTGCAGCCCATTGCTTCACCCTACTAATTTTTGAACTTGCAAGCCAGAGTTCCCATGCAATAAACGCTTTGCCCTCTCTTATCCTATCATCATCTGACGGTATAGCTTGAGCAACGTATGCCGGTAGATACTGAAGTGTTCACTTTCAGCCAGCATGCGTCTAACAAAAAGCAAAAWWCCACGATTAACGGCTCAAACTTAACAAAAAACAACACTTCTCATGTAATTGATCAACACTTTTATGCTGGCACCAAAATGGCTCGCTTGTGTTTGAGAAAAATGCCCTCGCTGAAAATACGCGCGAAATGAGTTTTTTTCTTCTTGTCAGTGTTAGAACCCGCCGCYTCTAATGACATTGTTCTCATTCCTACTTGAACAATTCTCTTATATTTGAGTAAACAGTCTTCTTCGTAATGTGTAAAACAAATAATATTTTTGAAACACAAGCTAGAAACAAAAAACCAGCAAACGAACCCACAAGTCACTGGAGCAGAGCAAGTGATACCGTACGCATGATGMTTTCAGATGAAATAGCATGCACACTAGTCTATTGCCTGCATAATCTGWCAATGAATATAAAGTTAAACGCATATAAAGGAAGAAAACAACAAAAAAAAATAAAATGCTGCAGTGTCTCTTTTATTTACATGTTATATGATGATCCTCGGCCAATTGGCCATTTGCTATAAACCCAGCTCTTCGAAGTTTTCTCTTCAATAGAGACTACGTAGTGAGACCAATTTTTTGTCAAACGCTCTGAAATCATTCAAAGAGATGCTTTGTGTGTGTTTTTTTTTGTTTGTTATTCCTTTYTTCATTCTTGTCATTTTTACATTTYCTGCATTTATCTCGAATTACCCTTGGAAGCTTTGAACAAACATACGTCTCCGTCTTCGATAATGTAMGTTTTGCCCACCCGTTTCAGTTTCCCAATGTTCTTYAATACACTTAAATCACTGAMCTGAGGCTTGAGTAAATGATTTTCGATATCAGCGTACTTCATCACTTCGGCATTGATGAAAGTTTTCTTCAAGTCAGTGTGAATGACACCGGCACCTTCTGGAGCAGTTGAYTGCTCCCGAATAGTCCACTGTCTGCATTCTATAGGCCCACAGGTGTAAAAAGAGATCAGTTTCAAGCTTCTTCTCATTTGTTTGATAATGTCGGGCAGGCAGCTGGTCATTTTTGTTGCAGTTGGTGTTGTTTCTGAAGAGGTGTTGAATTTGTTTAGCTGCGTGGAACAGTAATCAAGAAACTCTGGTGTTTCACCTCCAAACTCATTGTATTTTGTTTCAAGCTCTGCACTGAACAAGATCAGCGGGTCATTTGGTGAGTATTCGGATATCCATTCTTGCACTCTTTTTTTGAATTGGTTGTCTTGCAACAAGTAGTCGCGAGGGTTCACGTTAAGGAGAAAAATGGTTGGCTTTGAAGTCAAAAAGTTGTGCTTGTTCAGTATTTCCACTTCTTGCTCTGTCCACTGTTCACTTTTTTGGTCTTTTAAAACATCTTTCAAATGATAAATCTTCATGCCGTTATACAGGTGTTCCTCTAATTTCTGCAAAAAAGCAATTTCAAATTCCATCTCTTTGTATTCAACAGAGTTCTTCGAGGCTTTAATTTTCTTCTTATCTATCTTTTCCACCAAGTTTTCTAAAATGTCCAAGTCTTTCAAAATCAACTCATCTTGTACAAGCGAGCAATCACGCACAGGATCCACATTCCCCTCGATATGCGTGATGTCTTCGTCCACAAAACCTCTCACGACTTGGTAAATCCCATCAACAKGTCTGATGTCATTTAAAAACTGGTTTCCTAGTCCCTCACCATTGGAAGCACCCCGAATCAGTCCAGCTATGTCATATATGGTTAATGTTGCGGGCACCGTTTTATCTGATTGGTAAAGTTTTTGCAGATTTTCCAGTTTTGTACTAGGAACAATACATTTGGCTTCCTCAGGTTGAATTGTTGCAAAGGGGTAGTTTGCTGGGTTCCCCAATGTGGATTTTGTGATGGCTTGGAAAAAAGTGGATTTCCCAACATTTGCRAGACCAACAATGCCAGATGTCAGGTTATTGCTGGGTCTCCCCAAAAGAATTTTTTTGTTGAAAAGAACTGCACTGAACCTCATAGATGTTTCTTGTTCTACTCAATGGCTTAGAGGGATATGTGTTTTTGTGTTGTTTTTGGAAAGGACATTTTGTTTCTTAAGTACTCGTAGCGATGAGCAGCAAGATTGCAAAAAAAGTTTTGACTTTATTTACAAATCTTATTGGCGGAAAAAAAAATATGAAAAAAATATATATATATATAATTTTAAAAAACGATAATTCTGAATGTTATAAATCGCGTAAGTTCAAAGCGCATGACTAGTCCAAACAAAAAATTAGTAATATATATTCAAACACACACAGACCAATCATCTCATGCATCTCTTAAAGAGTTGTAGTGCTCACCTAATGCGTATGTGTGTTTGTAGTACACCAACTTCAATTCTGGGTTCCGGGGTGTTTGTTCATTTTCCAGGTCGTTTATCTTCAAAGTAGATCTTCCACTGAAAATGATTGAAATACAACAATTGAAAACGTTTGCCAATGCAATCAACTCGACATCCCCACCCCACTTGGCCGTCTTTTCAATTTCCTCTGTGTAGTCATTGATGTCCAACAAGGACATGGTTGCCTCGTCAAACAAGTAGGGGATAAAGTTGTCCTTATGTTCTCTTACATGGTTTGCAGCTAGAGACCTTAGGTCGGCCACGTTCCATTGTTCTATTGGTTTTTGCTTGACCTGTGCAGCAACGTCATTTGGAATGTTGTAGTGTTCCATAATCTCGGTGTTTTTCTTACCTACGTGTCTTGTTTGCAGTTGGTCAAGAATAGAGGCAAATAAGCAGTGTCCGTCTGGCTGGATATCGTATGGACGAACGTTGTTCATGGCAAAAATCTTGTCCAAGGTGTCTTGTTCCATTTTTTTCAAGTCTGGTTGCTCCATGGCCTCTTTGGCAGCTTCTTCTTTTATTTTGGCAATTTCAGCTTCTCTTTTTGCAAGCTTTTCCCTTTGACGGTTTCTACGTTTTTTCGGTTGTGCTTGTTGGGCAGAGGAAGAATCTTGTTTAGAGGCGTTGCTGGTTTCTGTTTCATTTGGTTCTTCCTCTTTTTGCCTTATTTCCAGCTCTTTTAATAATTTTTCTGGAGAAAATTCATCATCATCTTCATTATCGTCATCAATGCTCGTTTCACCCAATCCGTGAAATTTTTCCCATTCACGTACTTCTTGTTCATGTCTTTTCTGCAAACTCTCTTCTAGCTCAGCACATTTAGAATTGATTTGTTTTCTTTTCGACTTGTTCCCACCAGACTGTTTTTTCATTCCGGTAACTTGATTCTGTAAATCTTTCTTTTCCTTTTTGTGTCTTGCAAGAAGACATTCTTTCGATTCGATGTCTGATTTTTCAGTTTCCATTCTTATATGATGTTTGCCCTTATGGTTTTTCTATTTTTTTTGAAGCCTCTATTTTGATGGTTGTGTGAAGCTCTCAACAACACTCTTGTTCATTTTGGCTCACTGCTCATAAAAAGTAAAGCTCATCAAGTGTAGCTGCTATCTGGGATTGCTTACACCTAGTAGCACTGAGAAAAATGTTCGCGGTTTAAAAACCACAAGGTAGTTTCCATCACGTGAGCTTAAAGTATCCGAACCTCAGATCTCATTACAATCTTCCACAGCTCATGTAAATCTTGTTTGAATTTGTTTGATCCATCTAACCAAAGAATTAAGATATATATAATACAYAAAGTAGCATAATAAAAGCATGAAACAGGTCTCCAAAATAAGCCACTACTGAATACTGAATAACAATCTATCAATTAAATCCATAAATTTAAAAACACCATAAGTTTAACCACTGATAGTCAACAGAAAAAAAAAAGGTAATAACTGTACGAGACCTAGAGTGGGTTATTCATATTCGTGTGTTTATATGATGTGAGCAAAAAAAAATATCCTCACATCAAATRAAATTGCAGTCACCTTTTTGGAGTTGTGCCATGCTTSATTCTAATGATTATTTAGATCAGAAGTTGAAAATCAAAAAGTACTGTTGATGATTTGGGAAAATAAATAAAGAGGAATACACTGATAATAGTAGATTTCTCAATAAATTTAAGCAACAATGGTAACTTCGATTTCAACACCTGGTTGGACAGTCAATTGAGTGATTTTTTTRACCAAAGAGGCTGGAGAAACAACGTCAATGTATCTTTTGTGGATTCTCATTTCGTAAGTTTCCCAGGTTTTGGAACCTTCACCATTTGGAGTTTTTCTGGTGGTGATTTTYAAAACTTTGGTTGGCAATCTGACTGGACCTTTTTTGACCAATTGGTTGTTGACGGCGTTGTCAATGATAGAAGAACAAACTTGTTCCAATTCTTTGACTTTGGTGGAAGTCAAAGTCATTCTGATTTTCAAGAAAGTTTCTTGTGGTTGTTCGATTTCTTTTTTTTCAACGTCAGCCATTTTGTATTGGGTACCTTTTTTTTTTTTTAGTTCTTGTGGTTGGTTTTTAGGAGGTTTTTTTGTTAATTCAAGAAGTGCATCACGGAAACGAATATATGGCAAGAAAGAATTTGTTGATATAAAGAGACATCCGATAAGGTAGATACYCCACCATCGTTAGAGCGATGCATATCCAATCATAGAACATTATGGAAAAGCTGACAATATGGTCAAACTAGTAAAGGCATTACAAGTCTCAGCTTYGAAGTTCCCCATCGATTATAGTACAAACTTGATGAAATGAGAAACTGAAAAATTAAAAACGAAACTGCTACTGAAAGATATTTTTTTTTGCTCAATTATTCATTTTTCATTTTTGGAGCAGTATTCTAACCTTTGTTTTTCCTAAAAACGTAATACAAATCTGTAGAGTTTTATATTTTATAAGAAAAAAAACCAAAAATATAAAACCAAAAKGACCAAAAAACCAACACACAAAAAATTACAATTATAAAATGTATGGGTGTACAAAGAATAGTCACAAATCCTGATTCTTTGTTTTTTCTCTCTCATCGATCTCGTATTTATACCAGACGGAGATAATATTTACCAAGATTTATATTTTTTTTTGTGCGTTTGATCCCACGTGAAGGTTTTACGCAAAAAATATCAAAAACAAAAGAACGCCCCAACACATAGAGTTGCAATGAGGTTTCTGAAACGGTATTAAATCCGACGGTGATACAGCTTGAGTATTTAGGGACAAACAAGCTGAAAACTGTAAATTAACACACGGAAACGAATGTCAATAATACAYTTGATAAGAAATATACATTGTATATATAAACAGCTGARTTTGAATTRAAWRAAACGGTGATGCTGATGTTGATGATAGATATCTAGTTCAAAGTTATCAGAACAAGAAGTTAAAAACACAACAACCATAGTAATAAGAAACCATCAAGGATATTATGACCACCACACAATCCTCATCTGCCAAGAGCAGAGCTGAAAAAATAGCGTATTTAAAATCCATTACTTCTGTCAGAGACACAACTGGCAAAGTGTTTGACAAAATCAAGACTGACGGACAAGGGAACTACTACGCCTTAAATCTGGACAAGATGAATGATGTTGTGAAATTTGTTTGTGAAGAAGTCATCAAAAAGGACTATCCCCAAGGAAACTATGACGACATTCCTCCACATGGGAGATGGCAACATTTGGATTGCAATGGGGTGCAAAGAGTGGAAAAATTGATCAGTCAATGGAGAAAAAGTGGTGTTGACGAGATTGAGATTTGCAGAAAACTGATTGATTTGTTTATGTTTAGTGTGCTGATTGATGCAGGTGCAGGAAACACATGGAAATACACGGAAACATTGTCAAACTCAACAACAATGGAAACGGGGAGATCTGAAGGGTTGGCTGTTGCCTCTTACTATTTGTTTGTTAATGGAGATTTATCCAATGATCCCCAATCTGATCCGTACAAAGTCAATGGTGCCAAATTGGTATCGTGGGATATGCAGAAACATTTTTTGCCTGGATTTCAGGTTTCTGAAACTAACCCATTGGCCGGGACCGAGGGCAGATTGAACTTGATCAAGAGATTGGGTCAAGCATTGGTTTCTAACAAGGAGATTTTTGGTCAAGACGGAAGACCAGGAAATTTGATTGATTATTTGTACAAACACAAATCTCCATCATCYAGTTCTGCAAAGGGAAACATCATTGATTTGAGTTTGGTGTGGAAAGCTTTGATGGATGGGTTGACCTCTATTTGGCCAGCAGGTAGATTGACTGTGGATGGAGAAAGCATTGGGGATGCGTGGTCTTTGGACACTATCACTAGTGAAGATGGTTTGTCTCCAGGAATTGTCACTTTCCACAARTTAACCCAATGGTTGTGTTATTCATTACTGGTTCCAATGGAAAAATACGGTTACAAGTTTGTTATTGAAAACAAGAGTTTGCAAACTGGACTACCAGAATATAGAAAYGGTGGACTGTTTTATGATTTGGAAGTAATCACTTTGAAACCAGATGTTTTCCAAAGAGGTATGGAATTGACCAAAAAACTGAACAATAATGCCAGTGTTCCATATGAAATCCCAACATTCACCCCAGAAGACGGAGCGATTGTTGAGTGGAGATGCTTGACCATTGGTTTGCTTGATTACTTGTTGCCAATGGTGAATGAGTATCTTGGCTACGAAATGGCTCTTCCACAACTAATCGAAGCAGGATCTTGGAAAGGTGGAAGAATTACTGCCGGGTCGAAAAGACCATTGATCAACGGCGGTCCTCCAATTGACTTGCACAGCGACGGTACAGTCTTTTAAGTTTGAACTTCTTTCAAAACAAATATATATATATAYATATATATATATAGTTTTATATACGATATTTCATTTAATTATTGAATTATATTTTTAGTTTCGGTAGTAGAGATCTTCTAATTCTGACACCATCTTTTCAATCAACAAAGSTAAAATGCTTAAGAAGATATTRTCASGCAACAGAASTGAGTAACTTCAATAATYYAAAGCAAACATCTAGAAGGGCGTGTGGTCTAGTGGTATGATTCTCGCTTTGGGTGCGAGAGGCCCAGGGTTCAATTCCCTGCTCGCCCCTTCTTTATTTTTTTTTTTTTGCCCATGTATTTACTTACGTGCTTTGTAAAACCCGGACAAAKYTGTTATAGWAGGCTTTTACTATGTTTTTTAGYGTTTTCCTGCGCCGAAGTGAGTTATTTTAAGGATTT
>LPNM01000006.1:803240-827565 GCA_001747045.1 Hanseniaspora osmophila | reverse complement strand
TTTTTTGATTATAGGCCKTGTGTTTCAGGTGTAGGTTGGTTTGTTACTCTTTTATTACCGAAATCTCAASCACTYAAACGCCTCTCTTGAAAGAAAATATYAAMCTATTRAATTTATAAAAGAGACAACAGARCCGCCATACGCAGAGCATTGTTATTTTTTTTTTTTAGTAACAAGAGCAGAAAAAACTTATTGATTCTCTAGCATAGAAGCCCAACCAACGCAATCAAATGATCAAGTTGAATTTGTTAACAAARTTTTTAGCACTTTGTGGAGTGCTCTTCCTACAGGTGGTTTCCGCAAATAGGAAAACCCTTGATCAGAATAGCATCCAGGTCTGCAGTGGTATGTATGCCAAGGAGGACTGGAACGGGAAAGTTGACCCTTTCATTTCGTTCAATTTGAAGGAGTTGAGCGGTGATTCCGATGACACCGTGTCAGTGGTTATATTTGATTTCCAAGACTACACCCATTTGGGTGCTCGTGTTCCAGGATCTCTRCAGCACAAGTACATTTGCGACGACTATGCGATTGACTTGAACATGTGTAATTCTTCGCAAAAAAATGAGTTTATTGTGACAGACAAGATCTACGACCCAGAAACCGACACAAACAAAACGTCAGCTGCAGAGATATTTACCTTCCACCAAAACTATAAAGGATTCTACCACGGTGACGGCTCTTCCAATGAAGAAGAAGCCGGAGAAGCAGCTGTTCAGGACCAAATTTTYAAGTACAGTGTTCAAAAGACAGGGTACTACTGTGTTACAACATACTCTTCAAAAGCCGACTTGAAATACAAAGCCGTTGTGAATTTCAGAAACGCTTTTGGTCAGTTGCCAGCCTCTGAGGTCAATAATTTGGCTCTGTACGGGCTATTGGCAGTATTTTACGCCGTGGCCATGTCTTTGTACTGTTTTGCATTYTTCAAGCACAGAAACGARTTACTACCTTTGCAAAAATACTTGTTGGCGTTTTTTGTTTTTTTAACGGTTGAAAACATTTTAATCTGGGGATACTATGATTTCAGAAACGAAAAGGGAAACACTGCAGGAGTGCAAGTTTATATGACATTTTTGTCTATTTTAACTGCAGGAAAAGTTTCATTCAGTTTTTTCATTTTATTGATCATCTCTTTAGGATACGGTGTGGTTGTTCCAAAATTGACACGGAAAATCATGCTGAGATGTCGGTTGTTCACCATTTTTGCATGGGGCTGGTGTATCGCATTTTTGATTCAAAATTATTTGACCCCAAGTGACTCACAAAGTATGAARATTTTGATCACTTTCTTCCCAGCAGGGTTCTGCATGTTGGTTTTCTACTTTGTCACTTTGATGAGCTTGACCAAAACCATGAAATATCTACAAGAACAAAAACAAGTAGTCAAGTTACAAATGTACAACAAGTTGTTGAAAATCATCACCMTATCCCTAATCTGCATGATTGCCGGAGCCTTTGTTACTTCTTTCTTGCTTATCGGCAAATCAACCATTGAAATGATTGAACAGAACTGGAGATACAGATTCTTTTTTGTTGATTTTTGGACCTCGTTGGTGTACTTTTGCGTTTTCGTATCTGTTACTTTTATTTGGAGACCAACTTCCACTTCTTACATGTTGGCATGCTCTCAACAATTGCCAACCGATCCTGAAAATATTGCCGATTTTGATTTGGACGACATGAACTCCATCAGTCAAAACAACAACAACAACACGGGCACAAACCGTTCAGATAATCCGTTCTCTGATGATCATCAAATACACACAGAGTTCAACTTGAGCGATGACGAAGCAGACCATAAGTGATTTGAAAAAATAATCTAGCTTGTATGGTTTGAGTTCTCAGTGGTTTGACATTATGTCCTAGTACATACGTATATACACATGCATAAATAGAAGAACTTTCCAATTTCTGCGCATCTTTACTGCTTTTCTTGGATTRTAGTTTGCACCGATACGCGGAAAATGCGTTAGGTTTTCCGAAGTTTGGAAAAAGCGTCAAAAAAACTTAGATGAATCTCGGCTTGAACACTAACAGTTCATTTGAAGAATAGCAATCTCATTAATAATCATCGTTTATTGTTTGACATATGTGTTTTGAAAAGGGTGTTAGGTTAACGAAAAGCCACCAAACAAAACTCCACTCAAAGGCACAATGTTTAGAGCTTTATTAAACACTCCGAAGTATGGATTTTGCAGAAACGCCAAAACTCTACCTTTTTCATCTTCCTTCGCAACACTGAGCCGCAGGCTGATCCACATTAAAACGGTGTCTACCCCAAACGAAAACTCATTAAAGTTTATTTCAACCGACGGTGACACATTTTTGAACAACAACGCTTCTGTGGAAATTAAAAACAGCGACCAAGAACTTATCAAACATTCGTCATTAGCAAGAACAATTTTTGTGCAATGTCCTGGTGTAGAAAGCATCATGATAGGTAAAGATTTCATCACTATCAACAAGGACACCCAGCTGCACTGGAGGCAACTAACAAACGACGTCATTGATATCTTGACCAATCACTTGGCCAAAGGCAATGAGTCCGTTGACGAGGAAAAATACCACCATACGGTGAAAGAGCAAGAAGGATATGAAATCAACGTTCCGAAATTTGAGTTGAACGAAGAACAGCAGGAAGTGAGCGATATGATCGATGAGTTAATTCAAACCAGAATCAGACCCGCAGTTCAAGACGACGGTGGTGACATTCTGTACAGAGGGTTTGATCCTGAAAAGGGGATTGTGTATTTGAAGCTACAAGGTGCCTGTAAATCGTGTTCCAGCAGTGAAGACACTTTAAAAACTGGTATCGAAGGAATGTTGAAGCACTACATTGAGGAAGTCGAAGAAGTTGTTCAGATCCTGGACCCTGAAGAAGAGATTGCGTTGAGGGAGTTTGAAAAATTGGAAAGCAAGTTGTCCGAAAAGAACTAAACATTGAAGTGCTATTTGTTGTACTTTAGATGCCCTAATATATTTATTATTTATTCCTGTCAATACATTTATCATTGTTGTCCTTTATGAATTCAAGGACCACACACGCTCTAGTGAGCTACACAAAACCTATAATAATCATGTCTTTGTTGARCGATAACATCTTGCCAACTCAAGTATACGACTTTTCGTAAGAATCAATCTTTGTTGCTAGTTTAATGTCGATGTCTGTAATGGCGTTTCCCATGTCGTGCGTGTTTAACTCGATTTTAACATTTGTGTATGTTGTCGTGATGGTAGGGTGATGTCCAGAGAGATGCGATCTCATTGCAATCTGAGTTAGAAACCCCCACGTTGCTTCAAAGTTTTTCAAGGTAAAAGTTTTTGTGAGTTTGTGGTACTCAGTTTTGTCGTTTGATATCACTAGCCATGTAGGGATTTTTGTTAAAAGTCCGGCATTGTGGGCATTGATTAAAACAGGGACGGTTTTCACAATTTTGTTGTACATTGTGGCAGTCTTTTGGCAAGTTTTTCCCAGTGAGTTCGTTTGTATGATTTAATTTCTTGATGCSTTGGTATGCTTTACTCATCAAACCTTAATTTTTTTGTTTAGATTTTGCACGCTTTGTTTTCATTTCTCCGCTCGTGCATTTGTTTTCATTTTGAACTTTTTTCACAAAACCCCGCTGCCTGGTAAGTTTTGTCAAAAAGGCATTATTTGGATGTGTCTTAACAGCCAGCAACGAACCCAGCAGCAAAAGCATTGCTTAGAGACAACAAGAAGCCACAAGCTCAAGGTTACAATACTCACTTCAAGCAAATATCAAAAGGAGAAAAAAAAAAACTACCGCCATATAATCATGTCTTCCTGCTGCAATGTCCTGTGCATAATAGATAAAGATAACCTTGATACACTGGTACAAAAGACATTTACACCAAGCATGAGGCTTCCAGTACTCATACACGATGACATTATTGACGATTTCAAAAACATATATTGTGATGTGAAAAAGACATCTATTATTGAAGCAGCGGTGCCCATCGTAAGGAGTTCCTCTTACGAGTTTGTGCATTATGCGTACATAGTAAGGTCTCAACTGATATATCTAGCGATTATTGTGCCATTCATAGAAGACATTAGGTTTGGCAATGACTGCAACAGCACAAAGATAGGAAACACAAAGTCAAGTTGTGAATCAGTCCATGCGAGTTATGACATGAAGACTGTGAACGTAATGACTTCTCTAGTCTATTTGGACAATTTGCACCAGCTGATCGCCAAGTACTTCAACAACACCAATGTCACTCCGATGTTAATTGCAAACAACTATAATCTTTTGGATGCATTGCTCGATGAAAGTATAGATTTTGGGGTTCCTCAATTGACCAACTATAATGTGATGCAGGAATACATCAAGATCAAGCCGGTGCTTAATGATTTTCTTATGGAAGATGTGACAGAATTTTTCAGTGACAATGACAATGACAATGACAATGACAATGACAACGCAGAAGACCAGCTTGATGCACAGTCAAATAAGGACACTTCCAGCTTTGTAGAGAAAGAACGGAAACAGAAAAACATTGGGTGGTTGAATTCTGGGAAGGAACTGCTGTCTTTGTCCCATAAATCTCGCAAATCTAAAAACAAAAGCAAATTTCAAAGTTATTGGGGCGGGAAAGAAGGGTCTAYCGAAACTTTAGGACAAGATGAGACATATATGAACAGCTTCTTGGCCAGAACTACAACCAGTGCGATAAACTGGAGACCGCACGGGATATATTATGCGAAAAATGAGTTTTTCTTAGATGTTGTTGAAAAATTACAATATTATCAAGATTTGGAAACGGGTGAAGTGAGAGAGAATTTTTTGACAGGGATCATTTTCTGTAAAAGCTATTTGAGTGGGATGCCTGAATTGAAAGTGGGGATCAGTGACAACAAATTGAAGCTAAACAATGAGGCTCTTTTGAAAAAAAATTTCAGGTTCCATCATTGTGTGCAGCTGGAAGACTTGGACGACAACTGTGAGATCAAATTTATTCCACCAGATGGGGAATTTGAATTGGCCAATTACGAGTTTAAGAGAAGAAGAAATGATATGGACCCACCTATTATCAAAATTGTCAAATATGAGATCAAGGAGAAACCGTTGAAACACGTTCGTATTTTTGTTGATTTTACAACATATTTCAGAAAACAATCTAGTACCACAAAGTTGAAGATTCAAATACCTATTTTGAATCTTTTTTCAGAGCATAAAGTGGATTTAACAAAAAATCCTAAATTCAAAACAGATTGGGGGAAACTATATTTTAATATCAGTGATGATTTTGTATTGTGGGATATTGGAGATATCAAAGGAGGATACGGTGACAAAACGTATGGATGTGTTATTCAGTTTGATCTTATCAATGAAGAAGCTTTGAAAAAAGAGCAAGAGCTGTTGAAGAACTCTATGGATCCACCTCCATTGAGACAGGGTCCCAAACTAGAAGTAATATACCAACAGTTACATGGAGAAACGGGAAAACAAAACGAGTCCAAGAAAACAGATGACGCTGGGAAAGCTCAATTGAACTCTTTGATTGAATCGCGTAAAAACAATTTGATCAAAGTAGAGTTTGAAATTCCATATTACACAAGCAGTGGTTTGAAGATTGATTTCTTGAAGATTCACGAAAAGTCACTGGCAAATTACCAATCTTTCCCCTGGATCAGGTACAAGACAACAAACGATGATGCATACTGTTTCCAAACCCCCCAGTAGGAAAAAAATGGCTTTTTTTTTTTTACTTGTTCTTCAGAGCCTTTTCATAAGAATTTGGTTTTTATATGCATTCATTTTTATATAAAAATGTCGAATACGTTGTACAAGTTTTATTCTTAAGCGGTGTTGCTACTAAACCTGTTCATGCTGACAGATAATTGTATAATCTTTATCATCGTTATAGGAATGGCACTTCACGTGCTATTACCGTTTACAGATATAATACACAATTACACGTGACACACATTTTTACACATTTTTACACATTTTTACACAGTTTCTACTTTGCGTTTACCCAAAACGATAATATTGAGAAAAAAAAGCTTTTTTAAACTATCGGCCGGGTTTCAACAGGTTACTAATTTTTAGGAAAGGTTATGGAAGGGAATTTTTTCCTTTGGGTGCTTTGGTTTAATTCATCTGTTTTTTTTTGGTGCGATTATTAATAATGATAGTGAGATTTTACTGGAAGTCTAGAATTTTCGGTTGATTACTAAGTATTCCATGCGCTTCCTTTGCTTCCCTTATGCTCAGTTTGTAGCTTGTGTGTTGGAACTTTTCGCTTCGTAACTTTTTAACCTGCTTCAACTCCTACCAACTTTAACAAATCTTTTAATTCAGTGTGAATATGTTCTAGCCAGCCTCAGCTATTGGTCATAAACAGATCATCTATTTATCTTCTGCATCTTAGTAATTACCAGTTTCGATGTCTTGACTCTTTCACTCATGCAAGACAACAGTAAAAAGCTTTTTTCCAACATTGCTTCCATCGTATATATATAAACAGGTTCCRTTTCTCACCCTTATGAATATTCCTGCAATTATTGCCACGCTTTTGCTTTTACTTCTAATCAAAGTTAGTTCTTCTGATAAGAAAAGCTCTGGAAACCCAAGTTCCTTTAATACAAGCTCGAACACAAACTCAAAAACAAATACATCAAATAACAAAATGGTTACTCAAATTACTAGTGTTGAACAATTCGACCAAGCCATCAAAGCTGATAAATTGGTTGTTGTTGACTTCTACTCTTTGACCTGTGGTCCATGTAAAATGATTGCTCCAATTGTTGAAAAATTCGCCGCTCAATACACTGAAGCTGATTTCTACAAAGTCGATTGTGACGACTTGGGTGCTGCTGCTCAATCCAACAACATTTCTGCTTTGCCAACTTTTGTTTTTTTCAAAGGTGGTAAGGAAATCACCAGAGTCATTGGTGCCAACCCATCCGGTGTCAAATCCACCATTGCTGCCAACTTGTAAGATGTTGGTATGATATCTGTTACACGTTTAGTGAACAAATTATAGGGTCAACTCTTTTCGATATTCTCCTGAAGATTTTGAAAAAAAAAAAAAATTAATTAAAAATTACCACAATATCACGTATATAGAAATATTATCTAAATAATAGTTTTAAAATTATTAACACGTTTACRATAACTTACTCTGAAAACTGAGTCTACATCTTACAARTAAATTTGGTCAATCTCATTTGAGGTTTTGTTTTTCGTTTCTGGAACTGCAAAATAGTAGAAAATGACGGAAACCAATGTGAATCCGAAAAACAAATACCCATAACTGAATCCGTATCTTGCGCTCATGGAKGGTGCTATCAATGCAATCAAATACGCACACGTCCAATTGGTGATACTACACACCGCTAACGAAGTGTTCTTAACACTCTGCGGGAAAAGGTCATTGACCACTGCAAAACTCACTGGTCCCACACTCGAAGCGAAAAACACAATGAAAACACAAGTGACAATAACAATGGACACTGTTTTTGCAGAGCTTTGGACAAAAGTGCCAATTGTTGCATAGGTGAACATCGCAAGGCAACAACCAAGGGATCCAGCAACAAGGAGAGYTCTATGGGAGAATTTCTTTGRTATCAGCATTGCAGCGCCGGAAGCCAAAAAGTTGAGTAGAGTTAATAGTGCACTGATCAAGTATGGATTGGATAAGGGGAAGATCATGGTGCTGTAATAAAAAAAATAGTTTATTCCACAACATTGCTGGAAAATCATGATAAGACATCCAATTAGCAACCTCACGCCTAATTTTGGTTTGCCTGTAATAAAATCGTGCCATTGTGGCATGCGGAAAGYAACGTTGCTTTTTGATTTCTCATGYARACTACGCATAATGAAACCGGTGTCTTTACGTGGAGTAAGAAGTCCCTGTATGAACTGGGTTGGGGATTCAGGGGCCATTAGGCAGAGCGCCAAAAGCAATGCATTTGAGTAGAGCAAACCAAGCACAATAGGAACTTTCCACTGCATTGCTCCTTCAATGAAATAAATACAGTATGCGTTGCAACAACTCCCCAAAAGAATCCCAAACGTGCACATCACATGATAAAACAAAGCTACAAAACTTTTTGCATGCACAGAAGAGATCTCAATCATGAGAATAGGAGCCATGACAGAGTTGCACCCGACACTCAGTCCCACAATGACTCTTGCAACCATGAACTGGATCCATCTAAAACTGCTTGCAACACCTATGTCCACAAACTCAAGAAGGATCCCAACCAAGTATATAGCGAGTCCAATAGCAATGCATTTTTCAAAATTGCATGGCGTGCTCAAGATGCTTAGAAACAGCCCTCCAATGCAGCACCCGATGTAAAAGCCACTGATCATCATCCCAATGTTGATCGGAGCCAACCGAGTAAAATCTTGTCGAAAGGACGGCATACTCATGATGCCACCAACAGTTCCAATTTCCCAACCGTATATTAGTCCACAAACAGACAAGGCAAAGGATTTTTTGCCCAAATGGTAGCAGAATTTGCGGTCGGTTTTTGTGGTGGCTGTGGAAAGCACAGAGCTGTTGCCGCTAAAATTTCCGTGTTTCTCGTTTTCGTTTGGCACTGGAGTTTGAATAGGTAAAAAGGAATAAGACGACGTTAGTGTTTCAAGTGAAAAGAAATTTGGTTTGTTTAACATTGCCTCATCAGGCGCCACCTTTTGAATGTGTCTTTTTTCAAAGTTTTTGATTTTTGTGGTGGATCTCGAATTAAGCCTTGTGGAAGCTTTAGCTAAAGTCATGTTTAGAGATGYTTTTGCTTTGTATTTTCCGCTGATATGTGTTAAAACGACACTTTCAAAGAAACATTCCTATGGTATACCTCCACTCAACTTTAATTCTGAACTTTTTAATTAATAACGGGTTTTGTGTACAGAGAATGCCTTGAGCGCGGCAAGAAAAAAAACTTTCAGTCACATGCCAGGTTTTTTTACGTTTTGAATTTGAAGATWATTGGAGATTCCGGGATTTCAGTCGGTAGTAATGTAGCAAGCTTTATTCATTGCAAACATTCCACTGATAGTAACCAATCAGGAACCACAGGGAAAACCCCCCCAGAACACCATGAGCTCTAAACTAATACTCTCCAGACCCTTTTTGACATCATCGGACATACAAAACTGCCAAAGAAACACGATATCTGATCGGAAAGTGTATAATGCAAAGAAAGTGCTGATATTCCGTTTTTTGCAGGAGATTGTCATAAATTTCAAGTTCCCAAGAAAGACATTAGAAGTGACGATGTATTTGTACCAGAGATATTATCTTTTCCATTCATTTGAAGCTGGGGAAATATTTGATGTTGCTACAGCGRCATTATATTTGGGTTGCAAACAGGTGGAAACAATGAAAAAAATGAACGAAATCATTCCCTTTTGCAATGGTTTGAAGCAGGACTTTTTAAGTTCCAAGATCAACTATGACTTGGAAGTGTACAAAAAAAAGTTGTGCAAATACGAGTTTGAGTTACTAAACAGCTTAGCGTTTGACTCGCGGATCTTTGATTTGAATTTGAGCATAGACGGGCTACTTCTCAAATTTTGCAAACACAGTGAGCTCAGCGATAGGGACAGCTACATGGCGTGGATTGTCGGACTGGAAGTTTTGAAATTGGAGGTTTTGTTAAGTTTTCCGTGTCACGCGGTTGCAATGTGTTGTTTGCAAATCACAAAAGAGCTTGTGGAGCAGCAACAGGAAGACRCCACTAATTCGGTGTTGAACATTGCCAAATACAATTCTTTATTTCAAAGTTTGCAATTGGATAAGTGTAATTACTCACAGTGCTTATCAAACATCATCAATTTTTATTTGAAAATGTATGACGATTGCGAACTATCAAACATTTTCAGCAACGTTTGCACTTTGGACAACTTCAAGACTTTGCAGCTAAAACTTTGCAAAGAGTTTCCATCACGAGCGGAGGAAAACAGTGGGGCAAACACTGAAAAACCACAAATAACGAATGATGACGAGTTATTTGAAACAAGGTATGTTGTCAATCGCCGCTATTACGATACGGAGGAGCATTTAATACTGAAAAAGAAACAGAAATTTTAATTGGAACGTGAATATTATTAAATTCAATGTATGTTTGTATATACACGAAGGCATAAAGAGTCTTATTTGTACAATTTTTTTATCAAGTTCAACTTTTCTCTCTTCATGGTCTGTAAATGGTTATTACTCAAATTGGATTGCTCAACCAAGAACTTGTTTTCTGACTCAATGAAATTTCGAACAGGATCAATAACTTTTCTATTTACAACTTTCGTCCATAATCTCTTGACGCCCATTGATACTCTGAAAACACCCAACATCACCCCAAACAAAACAATAGGCAACATGGTTTGTAAAGTGTATAGATTGGTCAACACAGACAGTGTTCCYATCAACACCATTGGCAATTGCAATTTCCAAAAATTCGAGTAGACCAGACTGTTTATTTGGTGATGCAAGTCTTTGACTACTGATTGGACATCAATTATTTGAAATTCTTGCACAGTTGTTTTTTGTGGAATSGAAAGCTGACCTTTGATGTAGTTCAAATTATCTATAATCGGCTTGATCGTGTTGAGTTTGCGCAAGAGAGTCAATTCCAACTTGGATTCCGAGTACAGATAAATTTCTTTCAAAGTGCACGGTTTGATGGCCATGATTTCTGCTTGCAAATGGCGGTGAGAATCAGTATACCACTGGTTGATTTTATCCAAGTAAATGGAGTTGTCGCTATTGCTAGGTTGCTGCAAAGACGTGTTGGATTTTAAAAAACTGTTTAAATCTTTGTCCTTTAAGATGATTTCATCCAAAACARACCGTTCAACCGGTTTGACCACGAATTCTGAATAATTGGCAAAAWTTTTAGCTAGTTCTTTTTCTAATACAGTGAATCCACAATCATCCCATTCCTTCAAATACTTATTCACAGATGTTTTATCCTTGTAGAAAACCTGTAAAAATTGAAGCATCTCTGCAGAATCTATGCTAAACGTATCTGTTTGATTGCCATTTTTTAATGCCCTTTTTCCTTCTTTAACATTGATATGAGGATACTTTATTTCATGGAAATTTGGATCTGTATTCAAATAAAACAACACTTGGTCAATTTTCTGCATAACCCCATAATGTCTACTTTTGTATTCTACAATCTCAATATTGTCTTGTAGCAATTTTTTACACGGTACTCCATATGTCATTGTTGAAACACCATTTGCATTCTTCACTGTGTTGATTTCCAAAAAGGGACTGTATTTCAACACATTTACCACAATTTCCTCGGCTTGCCCATTTCTCATCTCATCAATATCCTGCATTTGGTGTTGCTGTTCTTTGTGCAATTTGTATCTGTTATTGAATATTCCGACCCATTCTTGATCCGAATGGTATGGATCCATGAGCAAACATTGTATGGTATAAGATGGTTTTTCGGAACTAGACAGCACACCTATTCTCTTTTTGTTACTGGAAACAGGTGTACCAGAGGCACTATTTGAGAGATATGAAAGCAATGTATTTAGTTTGGGAGGATTTTGCTCTAGTTTAATTAGTTGCGACAACTTCAACCATTGATTGCTTTTGATTTCTCTCAGATGGTCCAGTGAGTTCGGAGTGGCAGAGCCCGTGGTTGTAGAATAGGGTGTAGTTTCCTTAAATTTCCACTGCTTGGTAGTCCATCTCTGTCTATTTGAAATAAACTGTCCAACCCCCCAGCACCCTTTACTATTTTTCAAAGGCTTCAACATTGTTTCCTGTTTCCCTTTTGATGGTAATGCRAAATGTGTTTTTTTCCAAAAAATATGGTAATTTATGCTTGGGCCTCGTTTTCTTTATTTCACTACTGGCTTCTAAAGACCAGTAATATTTCCTTCACCAAATATCATCACAATGTAGAATCACTCACAATGATTACTGAACAGACAATGAAGTGATAGTTAAGATAAAAAATCGGCCAACTACATCACGGGTACCAATAGTACACGTGATAAATTCATTTGTTCAACTGGCTTTTGTGCAATTGAGATGATTTCTGAGAAGAAGAAGAAGAAGAAGAAGAAGAAGAAGAAGAAGAAGCAGGAGTAGAAGAAGAAGAAGAAGCAGGAGTAGAAGTAAAAGTAGAGGTAGAAAGCACTAGGTTTTTTCTTTATGTTGTTGAGTATAAGCTGAGCTAGTTTTTGCAACACAGCACTTGAGATCTTGTCCATGAGACACTCTTTCCAGAAAACTTCAGATTATATAATGTAAGGTACACTACCAAGCAACAAGGTTGAATTTCATATAGCAAACGGTTTTAATCAGTGYCCCATTTATTTGTGATCCATTATGAGTAAATTCGTGTGTTGTTTATCCTTGCATTATAGATACCTGTGACACTTCATCTTAAAGATAATACAAATAATAAATATTATGTAGATACGATTCATATAGGTTGAGTTTCCACAAGAAGTAGCACAAAAATGACAGGGTAACTCAATATCAAACCTAAATGAGTGCAATTCACGGGATACAATGAAAATTGTTGTTGAGGGCTTTTTAGTAAGCAGTCTGTCAATTCATGCGCAGAAAACCCACCTGGTAGTAATTAAAAATAATAACAACATTTTTGAAATTTTTCACATGTGGCATCACTGGAATTTTATAAAGATGTATAGTTTTTTTAGGTAAATAGGTGCGTATTTAGTTGATTGATTGACTGATTGTTTGATTAAGGTGAGGTAGGTAAATGGATTGTTTATTGGGACTATGGGAGATTAGAATAGATTAGAATAGAATAGAATAGACGAAAGCGAAAGTAACAAGAAACACGAGTTTGAAAATCAAAATCAAACTATTCAAAGGTTGTTTGGGAAATTTAGCGAACCGAGCTGATAAGTAATCTTAAGCTCACTGAATAGAGATATAGAGAAGAACACGAGAGAAAGGAAGAGAAAATCAAGGCAAAGTTCATAAGCTAGTATAGTTATGGTGAACCTGAAGGAAGAAGATCAAGAAAATATAAAAGAAAAAAAAAACGGGGTCTTTATAGTTGATACTATAAGTATTAAGAAAGAGCCTACTCCAACGGATGAAGCACATGATTTTGGCAAGAGTAAAACAACAGGCAACGTAGTTGGAAATTTGAAAAATGAAACTAAGACCCCGGAGAAAATGACTCAGGAGAAAAGTATACACGAGAAAGGCATACAGGAGAAAGTCCCCCAAGCCAAGACAAACAGTAGTGGGAATTCGAGTGATGCCGATGAGTTTGTGGACAGTTATTCTACGAATCTGATAACGAAAAAGGACATTCCGCAAGACGTGGCCATAGCGATTCAGGCATTAGGTGATTTGAAGAAAAGTACCAAGATCATTAATAACATAAAGAAGAATGCCAATTTTGTATTGGAAAATTCCAAGATTCATTTGAATAAAAACATTCAGGATATACACACTTTTAAAAACATTACAAATAAAGTTGTTAAAAAGAAATTTGCTAGTAGGAGAAAAAGCACAAAGAAAGGACAATGGAGTTTGGATAATGGAAAAAGCGGCAAAGATGAAGAAGGAAAAGAAAGTTATGATGACAATGATGAGGACGATGCTGCCAACAATGAGGAAGACCATACAGAGGAATACTATAGCGGGGAGGAAGACACCATGGAAGATACCCAAGAGGACACCTTGGAAGACACCCGGGAGGACCAGCGACTGGATGGACTTACAAAGGATTGCAGCATTCCAAAGCTAAGGAAAAAATCCAAGAGAAGAAGAATTTCGCAAGCGATCAAGTCGCATAAATTGAACCTTTCTATCGAGTCCAAGAAAAAATTGTTTACCTGTTTGCATTTATTGAAACTGGCAAATAAACAGTTGTCTAACAAAGTGACTGGGTTGCAGATATTGGTGCAGCATGAGGAAAGAAACATGAGCGAAAAAAAGATCGGCAATAAAAACATGAGTGAAGCTGATGTTTCTGGAGCCAGTGGGAATGCACTAATTGGTGGAACAAATATACATTCTGCAAATAGTTCCTCCGCAATGATTCCAAACTCCATGTACACCCCCTCTTCATCTGCCAAGAACGAAATCGTAGGAACCGTGAAGAAAGTGTACACTTTGATATCCAAATACACTGGGAATTCCCTTCCAGAGCCAGCCAGAAGCAAAGTGCGCGAAAGCCTTTTGAAATTACCTACAAAGTTGCAAACTTATATGTCTAATGATATTGAAGATGATGACGAAGACGACGACAAAGTGGATGATAGTGCTAAAGACGACGACAAAGTGGATGATAGTGCTAAAGAAGCCAACTACCTTTTAAAAAATGATCCAAAGAATGATCCAAACAGTTTGCAAATCAAACAAGAAGATGCTGAGAAACTTGGTTTGTGGGAAGGTCCTGCATCAAAGCAAAGAACACATCGGGTGCTGAAAAAAGTGAGTAAAAATAAAAAAATGCTTTTACTAGCAAAAGAATCTTTAGAAATGGTTAGCAGCGTTATGGACGTGGTGGATGAAACTCTGGGAAAAGCAGAGGAATGGGTCAAACACAAGCAGGAAATCAAAGAACTTTTGCGGAAAAACTTGCAACAGGGGATTACCAAAAATCCGGCCAAGATGATCGGATCTAGCATGAATGAAGTAAAAGTTGCTGCTTTACAGATCAAAACGATAACTGGATCGGCCGCGGAATCAGCATCTACCGATGATAACAACAACGATAACATCACAGCTAATAATATTCACGAATGAACGTAAACATCAAAAACTACTCATATAATACCCTACACAGCAAATGTATGTAATTTCATATATAATGCAAACAAGCACGAGTTTTT
This sequence comes from Hanseniaspora osmophila, assembly GCA_001747045.1. Lineage (NCBI taxonomy): Eukaryota > Fungi > Ascomycota > Saccharomycetes > Saccharomycodales > Saccharomycodaceae > Hanseniaspora > Hanseniaspora osmophila. The sequence goes on along the minus strand of LPNM01000006.1, from coordinate 812,734 downwards.
GTTAATAAAATGCCCGATACCTTATGGCAAACAGTTCACGATTGCAACGCTTTCAATCTTTCTCTCATGGCATTGATCAAGTCGTCTGCCTCCTGGTCCACCTCTGCCTCGGGAACGAGTCTGCCCTCGTCTTGTTTTTCTGGCTCTGCAYTAACAGGATTTGCTGCAGATGGGATAGAGGGTAGCCTTGCACTCTGTTCGTTCTCTTTCTCCAGCACCGGTTTGGGCTTTTCTTGGACAGTGTATTTTTGCAAAATCTTGTTGATCTCTTCCTCAACCTCCTCGTCTTCTTCTTCAAACTCGTCCTCACCCATATCCAACGTGTCGTCGATCATTTCATCAATCAACCCGCTTTTCATCAACTCTTTCTCCATCTCCATCACCGTGCCCCTTAGCGCTGGGATATGGATCAAATTRTTTATTTCGTTCATGATAGAAGCACTCTGCACCATGCTCTGGCTAATCTTTTGCAAATTTAAAGCTTCATTGACTTTCATAGATATGCTCTCGATGTTGGTTTTCGAAATGTACATTCGTTCATACTGCTTGTTGATTTTGTACAGTTCTTTGCAATATATCCGGATTTTTTTGGTTTCATTTTTCTTTACGCATTGTTTGATCAATCTCTCAGTTTTGGTTTTAAGTGAGCTTAACTCGTTCAATGATTTGTCACACTCACGAATGTTTTTCCTAATCACCCTTTTAACAGCCCGTTGTTGTTCCTTTGGATCAGGTCCCCAGATAGCTTTTTTGAAATAGTCCATTAAGTTTGTGTAGCACTATGTTCTAAGTGCAACTTTCCCGTATGTTTATTCTGTGAGGCTACTGTTGTTTACAGTCTAATAAGAATGACTCGCCTCCTCTAGATTGTTTTGAAATGTACAACTAAAACGTAAACCGCCTTTGTAGATAAGAAGTTTCCTTGACCTGTGTATGTGGAAAAAATGTGTGTGTATTTGTGGTTTTCACACTTTTGTAAAAAAACATTTAATCACGTGTGCCCAAATCCTGATAGTAAAGCTGATGAAGATGAAACTCATCATTTTCCGTGATAGTTTAACGGTTAGAATTGGCGTTTGTCGCATGCCAGATCGGGGTTCGATTCCCCGTCGCGGAGTTGAGCATTTTTTTTTTCTTTTTTTGTTGCTTCTCAAGGCAAATCAAACCACAGTGTCACTTAAACAATACGTTAACCTTGCTCCTATAACAGTTTATTGAAGTAAAAAAATGCCACCACCGGAGAGACAGTGCTTGCATGTGTGCGTATATATGGAGATTTTCTTTTATTATGCCAGCTTTGTTTGAGAGCTTGAGATTTTTCGGGTGCAGTATTTAGTAGTTGTGGTTCATCATTCTTTGTAAACTTTTTGCAAAAAGCGTTCAGGTTTTAAGCTTGTTTTACCAATGTCCAAGTAATTGCTCAAAACAGCAGGTTGGTGAGCAAATGATAAAATATTCTTTTATAAAGACTACAACTTGCTAAAAGTCAAAACATTATCCGTGATAGTTTAACGGTTAGAATTGGCGTTTGTCGCATGCCAGATCGGGGTTCGATTCCCCGTCGCGGAGTAGTTCTTTTTTTTYGCATCATCTTTTGGCTGACAAGAATGTAATGTTATGATTTCTTGAAAGACTTTGGTCAATGCCAAGCAATGTTATTTTTAATCAGACTCGTTTTTGAAACCTAAGATCTTTATCTGCACTTGGTAGCTTGTTTACCATTTGATCAATTTTTTTTTTTTTTTTCCGTTACAACACACACAATAGTACAGCAAACGTAATAACTCTACATTTGAAAAAAAAAAAAAAGGCGTTCTTTTCCAGGTGCTATTGGATTTGATAAAAAATCAATTACTTTCAAATGTCGTTTGATGAAAACCTGGAAGGTTGAGATCTTTRAAAAACATTGTTTTTTTTTTTTTTTTGAAGTATCATCTTGCGACTTGGCTATAGTCCTATGTTTTGGTTAGCTCATCTGCAGAATACAGACTGTCAACAGTTTGAATTAGAGCAAGTAAGGGCAAGTACTGATTTTGAATGTTTTTTTCTTCATTTGGCTCAAAAAAAATCAATGAAACTTCAAAAATCGCCAGAAAACAACAAGAGAAAGTACAGTTTGGTATCCAAAGCTTTTTTTCTGCACAATGTGGTGAATAGTTGTCTTGAAGTCAGTCTTGATGATACGGGCCATATATGATTATGCTTAAAAGTRTGTAACTTACTAGTTCAGGTCTTCTAACTGTGAAAATGTTCTTTAGTGAGGCTTTGTCGGGATGTTGAAGGTGGGGCAGTATTAAAAAATTGAGTAATGGATTATTACAAGAGTGGAAGCAACATACACTCACATATACACAGGTAACCAGCCTTTGCCTTATTACATATCTTTTGAATAATTCGCAAATATACAAATAAACAGAATTAAAGTATGAAAGGTTTCAACACAAACGTTTGTTTATATGCGTTTGTTAATAAAAATATCTAAAATGATGAATGTCAACACTGTGAGCATCATTGTTTTGTTCAGCGCAGAGTTCGTAATTGGACCGCACTGAAAGCGACTTGGAATAATACCACAACTCAGTTTATTGCGTTTGGTTTTAGCTATTGAGAGAACAAATAACGTATCTTTGTGTTGATCCAAAAGCATGTGGATCATTAATTTTCAACAGTTTGGTTAATCGGTCTATGATGTCAAATGTCTTTTGTTCAATATTTGCCAAAATACCTGACTACCATCTTGGATCATGTGTACAAAACAATTTRAACCATAAACATATAAATATCCGATATAGTGTAGCGGCTATCACATCACGCTTTCACCGTGGAAATCGGGGTTCGACTCCCCGTATCGGAGTTTATTTTTTATTCATTATTCACCCAATAATGAGTACTTTTTTTCCATTTTTTTTATCACRACTCTGAAAAATTTATTCGGCTTACCTTTGCTGATGACGAGTTTACACGAACGTCATTGTGACCATCAAGATGATTTTTTCAAATTTTTTTTTTGAATATACTATAAAATTTTTTTTCAACAATCGCGTGTTTAACAGGTATTATTTCCACGAATTCAGGCAAGAAAGTTGCTGTTTGGAGTTTAGCAAGTAATTGACCTCGTCCGAACTTCTAATTGGCCTTAAATAAAAATCCCCCCCAATAAAAACTTGAAAAAAATCTCTAGAAGCAAGAACTTTGAAACCAAACCAAGTTACACAATGTCCGAAAAAACATCTGTGAAAATTGTAGTGACTTTGCCTGAAGAACTAGTTTCTTCTAGAAAAGCTGCTCAAAACAATGAAAAAAAGGGCAAACCCCAAGCTTCCACTTCTAGCACCCTTGACTTTGAACTTAATAAAGAAACACCAGCGGGTGCCATCAGAAGCTATTTGGGTTTAACGGAACAAACCAAATATTTACCAAGTTATTCGCTTGTTTCTGCCGAAACCGGGGACTCCATCAATGACGAAACTTTGGTTGGTGAAATTGGCAATGGCACAATTCCACAAGTCACTTTGAAACTGGAATTGGCTCCTTATAACACAAAATCATCCATCATGCATGTTTTGCGTTTGAGAAACGATTTTGGTTTCACAAATGAATTGGAGGATGACATTAGTGAAATTGCGATTTCCTCAGGATCCAGTTTTCAGGAACTTCAATTTACTGAGAAAAACAAAGCTGACGTCAAGCCAGTTTCTGGTGACAACTCCGAAGCCAAACCACAGGAACTGAAAAAAACATTTGCCATTTCTGATGAAGAAAAAGCCAAATTCAACGCTATAATTGCAGACACATTGGAACAAACTTTGCCAATCACCGAGTTTTTGGCCAACACCGAGACTATTGTCACACCAGTTTGCAGGGGCTTGAATTTTTCTCAATACAATCCAGTTCCATCCTTGTACAAATCAAGAGGTCACACAGTTTACTTACAAGTAGTCACTTGGGAAGCTGAAACTCTACACGTCACTGGCTCTTCCAACGGATTTTTCTTGAACAAGTCCAACTCTAACAAATTTGATCCAAACGCAAAAGATGAATTATCCTTTGTCACCCTTTATGACTTGATCAACCACTACTCGAAAAAATTCAGTCAACACGTTCAAGAGTTCAACAACAAAYTGTCTTCTGTTCCAATGGTTTCTTACATCAAACCAAACGCAGGGGTTTTGAACAAACCTTGGTTAATCAAACCTTCTGTCTTGAACAACTATGGGGACTACTTCAGAATGCAGCACTCTGATTTACTGCCATTCGAAAACAAAATTAGTTTCAACACTGATTTCCAAACCATCAAAGACCTAGACGCCAATGACCTTCAAACAAGGGTTACTATGGAGAGATCTCTAGTTAGAATTGTTGATGTTTTCACCAAATCTGCAATCAAAGGTGCTATGAAAATTTTCAACGGCGAAATGGATCCATACATGCCAACTGATGCCGGAACTGGTCTTCTGTCTCAAACTTTTTTTGAAGATGAGATTTTCTATTCTTTTGTCAAAGATATCAATGACACTCACTCAGAAAAAGGTGGTGACGAATACATGTACAGCATGGCCAACTCTGATTTGAGAGCCACCAAGAGCCTTCACAAAATCAACCCGGTTTTGATGAGATATAGATTGATGTGCATTGTTGACTACTGTGGTAAAAGAGTGTTGTGTGAAGCTCCAGTAGCTGGCTTAATGACATGTCCGGGGGCTAAATTCATCAAAAATGAAAAAACAGGTAATCCTGAACCAACAGAAGAAAGCATGAGTGACGCCACTACTGTAATCTATGGTAGTGTTGCTAATGCTGAAGAGAAAGATGGGCAAACTATTGTCTACGACGCTGAGTTCAATGACTCTTTGGAAGAAATTGCCAAAAGCATGCATTTGAAACCACATGTTATTGATGGAAACGAATTTAAAGTTTCTTGCACTTCAAGTGGGTTGGTCGGTACTGATAAAAGAAAGTATTTGGTCAACTTAAACAATTTGGCTCCATCTGACATCAACTTTATCGCTGAGCATTTTGATCAAGTCACAGACCCTGCCAAGAAATACCCGCACAGTCATGCCAAATTGAGACACGAATTGGTAGACTCATGGTGGTCTATRAAGACTGAAGGTGCCGATATYGAAAAAGCTTTTGAAGAATATCAGTACTCATTCAATACCGATGACGMAAAGGACCCAGCTTCCAAAGAGTTGAGTGACTTTTTGAACGAAAAAGTCATCCCAACATTTTTGAAAGAAGTTTTGGACGACACCGTTCAACTTCCATTTGACGGGGATCACTTGATTGAGAGTTTGCACAAAAGCGGGATTAACGTTAGATATTTGTACAAAGTTATTGCGCTGATTGAGGAAGAGTACAAGTTCCAAGTTGAAAGAAAAGATGCTAGTTTGAAAGAAGTTGCAGCTGCAAATGTTGAACATAAGGAGTACGAAGTAGCTGTAACTACGAAATTGGAAAAAATGATTCAAGAAAGACAAAAACAAATCAACAAGTTGATTCAAGAGGGGAAACAAGTTCCTGAAGAATTGAAAATGGAAAACATGAAAATTGATCCTGAAGATATCAGAAAACCAACGACTGAACAACCAGTAATGATTGCTTCTGATAAATTGTTCCCATTGAAAAAGTTGTGCCAGTTAGAAATTGTTGCTAGATCTTTGAAGCACATTTTCAGAAAGTACTCCAGGGATATCCCTACTAGCGTTGTCCCAACATTGATTTCGCACTTTTACAACTTGTTGTTTGGCAAGGACTTCAACTCAACTCCAGCTTTTGAATTCTTAGACTCGTTTTACGCTGCATCTGCTGCTGACTTTGAATTCACTAAAGTTTCCAGAGAAGAACTGCTTGAGGAAGTCATTTCCCAAGCAGCTATCAGATTCAGATATGATTTTTCACTTGAAGACTTGGAAAAACTTTTGACCACCAAACCATTTGTTTTAATCAGAAACTTGAACAAGAAATTTGGTATCCAAATGGTCAACAGAGGGTACTATTTTAACACTGAAGAATACAATGCATTTTTGGCTAAACAAGACAAGAAAACACTGAAAACATTAACCCAGCAAACCGCAGTCTTTTCTGCCAAAGACTTTTCCGTTATTCCTGTTGTTAAAGACTCAGAATATGTTTCTGGTTTGGTTTCTCAATTTTGGAACTCTGGTGCCATTATCTTGGGCGGTGAGTCTGAAGGCAAGGAACCTGATATCAATGAAGCTTTGGGACTGTTCAATGAAGCGGTTTCTTTGAGAGAAGAATTTTACGGGTTTGTTCATCAATCGGTCGGTGAAATGTATTTGAGGTTGTCTTCTATTCACACCAAACTAAACGAATTGGAAAAAGCCATCGTTTTGGCCAGAAAAGCTGTTGTTATTTTTGAAAGAACATGCGGTATGGATTCTTTCTTGGTTGTTAGAGCCTTGTTAAACTTGATTTTCCTAGAAACCGCCAATGACTGCCCTTACAATGCAATGCAATTATGCCAAAGAGTCATGCAAATCGCAGAAGCTTGCACATTCAACGAGCATCCTATTTTGATTGATATTTTAAACAACATGCAAAAGTTGTCCATTGGTTGTAAAGAAACAAAACAAACAATCCAAATTTTGAACAAAATCAACTACTTGATTGAAACTTACAACGGTGGTAAAAATTGTGCTTATGCTATAAACTTGTCGTCTATTGCTAACTTGCATGCTTCAAGAAAAGAACTAGCCAACTCATTGAAAACTATTCAAGAAGCTTTCGACATCTTTACCGTTGAGCTTGGTTTGAGACATCAATTTACGGCTACTGCTGACCAATGGGCACAAAGTTTGAAAAATGTTGTTGAAAGTCAAAGAGCTCAATCCAGAGCTTCTGCAGCTCAAAACGCTGCATTGAACGGCTCTGCATCTGGTTCYGCTCCATCAAACAAGAAAAAGTCTAAACAAGACAAGCAAGCTGCCGAATTGAATAACAAATCTGTTGAAGAATTGGTTAATTTTGTTGAAGGTGATTCCAAAGGGAAAAACAGCAAAAAAGGTAAAAAATGATTAAGCTTTTGAATTAATTGTCCTTTAAAAAAGTTTTACTGTACATATATAACGCTATAAATAATTTGTTTAGCTATTAAAAGCTATATGACATTTAAGTTTCTTTTGATAAAAATCACGTTTTCTTAGCTAAAAAAAGCACAATCACCACTTCATAACTTTGCTAAAAATCATCATGAATGGCGGTAGCAAAATATTGTCGTTGAAAGTAGCGTTACCTTCCAAAATTCCTGCAACAAAGCAGTTTGTAAATATTTCAAATAATTGGTCTTTGTTGGATAAAATTGGTAAGTAATCCCAGTCATTGTAGAATGCTTTCAAAATCAATGAGAGAGCAAAAGTGGAAATAACAAAAGCCGCTGTTCCTTCCATGGTCTTGTTATCTGGACCGTCCCAGTATTTTTTTCCAAATTTTTTACCAATTATCGACGCAATGGAATCACCAACCCCAAGAACAATGCATCCGCAAATGTCGTTGTTTATGATCAAAGGAAAGGAAACACCAATGATCAAGTACAGATATGAAATGACGACTGGCCCGGCAGAATCTCTGTAATCGCTAAAAGATTTCAACGAGTCGTTGACGTAGTTGCCACACAAGTTTGTGTATCTCAAATATTCGACTAGCAAAAACAATGGCACGACACCGCTAATCCCAATTTTCACAAATTCAGGGTCATATTTGAACGGAATGGTTATCAACAGGCAAATAATGAAATGCCACAGCTTTCTGGAAGTGTTTAAAGACAACTTGGATTTCATCACCAAAATGTTTGGAATCAAGATCAAAAGGGAAGCCAACCAGATACCCATAATTTTCAGTTTCAAAGGATCTTCCACAATGTATTGGTACAACCATTGCACGGCGTTGCCGCTAAAAGTTGCTGATTGGAAACGACTTAGAAAAGTTTGTAACAAAAATGGGAACCCTAAAAGAGTGATTCCACCAAGCACAATTTTTCTCGAGGCAGAATTGGCGGATTTGTGGAAAAGAGATAGATCTAATAGCCAGTTTACCGTGGCAATAAGTATCAAGGACCATAGTGATTTTTGCAAAATTTGGAACTCGACTGACTCACTTTGATACAAGTACAACAAGTTTGTTGCTAAAATAGCAAACACGTTGCATTCAACAACACTTAGAGATTTCAATTGCGAGATTTTGGTCAAAACAAAATAGATGCAATAATTCAGAGGAATAGCCACCAAATAATGAAATTTGTAGTCATAAAAATAGGCATCTTCCGAATTGATTAGAGCAAAAATCCCTTGTAAAGGCAATTTTAAATGCAGTGGTACAGGCAAATAGTTTAGCACCAATGCACAGTTGACCCCCAAATACTGCATTCTTGGATGTGCGTAGTAAATTGTGATTCCAATAGGCAAAAGAAACAAATATATCAAGTGGAAGTAGTTTTTTTCAAAATTGTCTATGTTGATGTCCAATGCTCCTCTTCTGTAATACACGAAAAACACAATGACAAAAGAGATCAATGTATTGAACACTTTAGACAACAATTGGCTGTTGTTTTCGTTTTGAAAATAGAATAAATGGCAAGTGGCTAAAAAAATCATGACTTGCGTAATTCTATTGGTGCATAACACTTCGGTCAAAAAATCGAATTTATCGTCATCAATGGTGGCATCTTCGCTTACTGCATCGGTTTGGTCAGTTGTTTCTTTGTTGGAATGGGAATTTGAGTTCGGCACAATAGCGTTTCCAGATTTTTTACTCTTTGAGTTGTTTCTATTTTTCACAGCCATTTTGAGACGGATTTAATGGTTGGTTTTTATCTTTTTCCAAGTGGCTAAGCTTTTTATGTTGGGTTTTAACTTTGTCGTTTTAGTGCAGGTATCAAGTGTATATATAAGCAAGAAAGTGAAATGCTCCAAAGCGTGAAAACTAATGACTAGTGAAGAATGTTTTTAGCGTGAATATATTGAACAATAAAGTGTGAAATTTTTCAGATTTGCAATTTCATTTGATAAGATGATAAGAAACTCACATACAGGCAATCTTCTAAAAGGCATTTCTTATCGTAGTGAAAAATCTTTTCAGAACACATTGCTTGTTCAAGTATGCATACGCGTTTCCAAGATTCCAAGATTACAAGATAAATAACAATTGTTACTGTGAAAAAATATAATCTAATCACTATTTTGATCCAAATCTTAAAACAATACACAATATTTGCCCAGAAATAACATTCAACGAAAACCAAGTTGTTCAAAATAAATAAATCTCTAGTGGTAAATAGTTTCTTATCCAGTGCCGTGCGACAAGTTTTTCCAAATATCTGGTTCGAGTGTTTATTGTTGCTTCTTACAAAGTTTGCAACAAATCTGGACAATTTTCATGTGAAAAATTTATTCAGCATAGCGAGATCACATGATAAACAGAAAAGTTGATGTCATGTGACTCGGGTGCGAGAGTGAAAAACTAAAGTACTGCAAAAA
>LPNM01000006.1:789462-803140 GCA_001747045.1 Hanseniaspora osmophila | reverse complement strand
TGCAAAAAAAAAAAAAAAAGAAAAAAAAAAAAAGCCCTTTGAAGTTGTGAGCAAAGTACATCAGAGCTAAAAGCAAAAAAAAAAATTTAAACAGGTTTCCGTATGTTGAAGTGATTAACACTCCTGTTCTCGAGATTTGCTTCAAATTATCACATCCTATATAATCCCTCTTGTGATATGATATTTAATCTGATTCTTCTCAAAGCTTCAATATGATCAACTTATTGGTGGTCAATTAAGAAAAATAAAAAATAAAAAGTAACTGAAGCCACCAACGAAGTGCAAGCTTGTGCTTCAACACCACTAACTAATGATTTTGAAACACTGATTATGGAATATCAGTACTGTGTTATAGTTTGTTGCTTTGCTTATTCGGGGATCGTTAATATAGATTTTTAGTCTTTGATCGGTCTTTGAAAGAGAGAAAAAAAAAACTTTTGCTTTTCAAAACATCTTTTCATGTTACTATTATGATGACCAATATTTAAAATTACAAACTAGAGTTTCTGAAAAATCTTGTGATTAGAAACTAAATATATTTGAGCTGAATTTATTATTAAATGTTGTAATATTATGAAAAGACTTTTTGTGAAGAGGAAGTAAAAAAGACAGGAAAAAAGAAGAGCCTGGACACAAATCCAAGGTTCAAGGTTACAGGTGTGACCTCTCACTATAATGCAATACTGATATCACTTTTCATTTTTAGTGTTTACAAACTCGTTTTTTTTTTTCATTGTTAATTGCTGGTCTTTCAACCAAGTGTTGATTTTTACTCCTGCTGCACGAGCGGATTGTTTTTGCTGTTGATGTGATTGACATGACTATCATTTTTCAATTTTAAATTTTTAAATTGAAAAAAAACAAAACTGGTATGCTTTTTTGACTTTTTATTTTTTTGCTTTCATTGATTCAGACTAATATGATGATTAAACTAAAAGATAAAGCTGGAATTACTGGCTGAATAATCCGTGATTGATATTCTTTTTGCATAACTAATACTGATTTTTGAATTAAACAATGAATCAAAGTAATAAGTCAAAAATTTTTACAAACAATTTTCAAGAAAAAATTTGAACATATTGAAATTGATAGTCATGACCAAACACCAGACCTGCAAAGCGATCAAAATTTTCAAAGTACGCTCAAAGAAGAAGAAATAATAGAGTACAGTTGTAGTCTGTTTTTTTTTTTTGTTTTTTTTTTTTTCTTTTTTATTGGTTCTGCACGTTACATTGTGCATAGAAAGGGAAATGAGGATCCACAGCACTGGGCACTGATTTAAAACAACTACATGAGTGACACTGCTTTTTAAGAATAGGCCTCAGAAACCTGTTCGTGACTGATCCCTTTTTTATTTATTAGTTTGCTGCTGTTGCTGTTGCTTTGCAATTGAATGTCGACATATTCATTTCAAAAGAAGTTGCTACTGATTTGTGGTTTGTTTGGGAAAATTTGTCCTACACATTGGATGGTGCTTTTACTAAATTTACTTTTTATTGTTGCTTTTTCAAATGATGAGATTTTTGATTTAGATGACGAGTCTGATGAGGTTTTTCTCATTGAAGACACAAACAATAAAATATACCATTCATGCTTTTCTGATATTTGATTATTTGCCTTGTTGTTTTTCTTTTAACAGCACAAGGGATGGTAATCAGAAAAAGACAACCAAGATAACGATGTGATTGCACCTTCAAGTTGATGGGGAAAACGAACCACAAATTTGTTATTTTTTCCGGGATTATCAGTTGATAATTCGTTACTTCTTTTGAAAATGAAAGTATGCTGTTCAAACGGGGAAAGGGGGGTTGTTTGCTTTGCATAAGATGATATATTTAAACATTTTCAATAGACAAGCATATGTCTGATTTTTTTATGAATGAAGAATGTTTTTGTCTGATGCGAGTAACTAACTATGTTTGGTTTTTGTTATAATTGATTATGGCCGTTTTTTTGTTTTGTTTTTTTTTGCAATCACTGGCTATAGAAAGATAACCATATAATAATCACAAAAAAATCGAGTTTTGAAGTGGTGGAATACACATGTACTCAATTTCCGAGTGGTCATTGTACGTCTACAATGTATGTATATCCCACATATTTCATTGATTCGATATTTTCTCGAGCACGCTTAGTTGTTTATGATGATTAACTTTTTATCACGACGGTCAACTTATTTGTATTAGTTGTTTACTTTTACAAAATTTGATGATAACTGCCTGTGACAGGGCTACTTCTAATCTGATACAACTTTTTGCGAAAAAAATTGCAAAAGAAAAACGTTTGAATCAACTAAAATAACAATGAATCTTGTTAAGGCTAACAGGTTAATTGGAACTCATTCAACAAACGTTTTGGCTTGTACAAAGTCGTTTTTGTCGAAGTTATGTTTCATCTGGTGTTTTTCTTGTCTATGCTATTTTTATTTTTATTTTTCTTTGAAAATTCTTTTGATCTCAATATGATGATTTATTTCTACACCAAGATCTCTGAATTACTTAATGAAGAGACTTTTAAAATAAAAACGATTTGCATGTCAGTCTGATTTTATTTTTGCATAAAATGTGATTCTAATCACTTTTAGCAAAAATTACGAATAATAAGAAGCTTTGAAAAAAAAAAATCAAAAAAAAAAAATAGCATCTTCAAAAATAACATTCAGTAGATATAAATAGCTATTCTTAGTTGTACTGTAAAAATATTCAGTTTGCTGGTGAAATCGTACCTCTTGATTCATGTATTTTCATACCAAGAACTTTGGGTTCTCTAGACCTTTCTGTTTGGCTGGAAACTACGCAGCACATAAGGTACAACTTACAAAGATGGCCGGCAAAGTGTTGGTTATAGAGTCACCTGACTAAGGAAAAGCTTGCGTCGCTCCTTCGAGCATAATTTCTTTTTCGAATTCTCACCTCTTTGGAGCTTTACGATGAGCTAGCTCTAAGGAGGCTGAGCAATTAACTGTTTGAATGTAAATAAAATCAACTATTTACATTGAATTTTTCTAACCAAGACCTTACGTAAAATAGAAAAAAAGAGCTTAACCCACCCACAGCTACAATCAACCAATTTTCAAAACCATGCCAAAGGAAAATCTGATTTTCAAATTGGATAATTTGGAGTACCAATACCACCATTTAAACAACTCCTTGAGTTCTTTTGATCCAAGATTGAACACAACGCGGAAACTCTTCACGTTGAAAGGAAAAAACAACATCAAGAACCTGGATAAAAAATTGAGTAGCACTACTTTGGCTGAAGTCGAAACCAAACTAAATCAATTGAAACACCAAATCACCACGAACAAAATATATCATTTGGAAAAAAAATTGTTTCTGAACTTGGAAAAATATTACACGGCTCAGGGCACCAAATCATCAGACAGCCCTCTTTCTCTATCCACTTACAAACACATAACCAAATCCAAAATCATCAAATTATGCATGAACAAGCTTTTGAACAGTAAATTGCTAAAAAAGGAGCCTCCAACTTGGGTCAAAGACTTGGATATATATATTTCGTTTACCGATGCGCAAAATTTGGATAACCCTTCTTACGTTTACAAAACATATTTAAGCAATAACAAAGAAGCCAACAAGTTTTTTTCAAAGTTTGTTGGGGACAAAAAGCAGATAAAACTTTTCAAAGAATTTGAAAATGGGATGGATGTTTTCTTAAATATCAATAAGGGAAAGCATGGTGATCAACAAGAAGAACAGGTACCGGAAACAAAAAGCAAATCGGACAGAAATGTAAACAACAAGGARGACGAGCCTAGTGAAGACGACATCGAAGAAGAAGGTGATCAAGAAGGTGAAGTTGATGAAGACGCATTAGTTGCTCAGTACGAAGGATTAGTCGCATTGTCTGAAGATGAGGAAAGCGGCGACGAACGTGAACTACAAGGTGGTTTRGGAGAGAACGTGGACTACAACGAGGTGACTGATTTGGAACCAAGCGAAGAAGATGACGATGAAAGCGAGGACATAGAATTGGATGAAAGTGCTGACGAAGAAGAAGAGCCTGTGAAGAAGAAACAGAAAAAGAATAGTACTGAAAGTACTGAAAGTACTAATGACAGTGATGCTAAAAAGAAGCAGAAAAGTAAGAAGGAAGAGAAAGAAAAGAAGCAAAAGAAAAAGATTGCATTGCCTGCCTTGGAGTATGGTTTTCTTGATCAAGGTGAGTTTGGCAACGGCCAKGACAGCTCTGACAATGCCAGTGATTTAGACGATCCGTTTTTTGACAGACCCGAACCAACAAAACCAAAGAATAGAAAAGGTCAAAGACAAAGAAGATTGCTTTGGGAAAAGAAATACGGAAAGTCGGCTAACCACGTTCAAAAAGAGATTGCGCAAAAGAGAGAAGACAGGGAAAAAAGACAGAAAGAATTTGAAGAAAGAGAAGAAAAGAGGCAACAAAGAGTAAAAGAGCAATTTGAGAAAGACAGAACCAAGTATTTGAAAAAGAAAGATTACGAATCCAAAGATTTCCATCCTTCATGGGAAGCCAAGAAGGTTCAAGAAGAAAAGTTGAAAAACGTCAAATTTAGTGGTAAAAAAGTTGTTTTTGATTAAAAGAAAACCCCCATGGATGGTACGACCATTGTTCAAATAGAAAAAAAAATAAGAAAACACAGCTCTTTAAAACAGCGCTTATTCATTTACTGAGGCAAATCGGTTATGTAAGAATGTTTGCGTAATATATATATTGTTAAGAAATAATAAATACTGATTTTCTTTTTTCGAAAAAAAAAAAAAACAATGATAAGGGTAATGTACAAGACCAATAACGAAAGTAAAATAAAACCTAGTGTTCATCTTGGAAATCTTTTGTAATCTTTTATGCTTCAATTTCGCCAGTCAATGGATCTCTTCTTTTGAAAGTCAAGAACAAGTCATCTTTTGGGAAAATGGTAGCAAAGACTTTGATGGTTTCACTCAATGGAGTGACTTTGTGTTCCCAGTTGGTTTCCAAAGCAAATTTCCCAATCAACCCAGCAAAAGTCATCATAACGTATTTTTGACCCAAACAAACGTGGGATCCAGAACCAAAAACCAACCAATTTTTTTTAGCTTCACTGGCTGGAGAACCTTCAACCCATCTATCTGGAATGAATTCATCTGGATTTTCGTAAACTTCAGGGTCATGCAAAGCTGGGTATAGAGTAGGAATCAACATCGAACCTTTTGGAGCGGTGTAGTTTGGAGCAACAGGAAAATTTTGTTTGACCACATATGGAACCATAAGGACTGGTGGTCTGTATCTCAATGTTTCTTTGACAACCATGGTGGTGTATTTCATTTGATCGATCAACTCTAAACTCAATGGGACTTTTGGATCGTTGTTTCTAATGGCCAATTGTTCTTCTCTGATTTTGTTCAAAACATCAGGTCTGTCAGCCATAATTTGGAACAACCAACAACACAAAGAAGAGGAAGCATCTTGACTAGCAAATAGGAAAGTGAAAATAGCTTCACTCATCTCTCTGTTGGAGAATTCTCTGTGCATGAATTTGGAGTCTTCGTCATTAGAGGTTTTGGAATCGTGGATCAATTTACACCAAGCATCCAAAACACAAACAGGCTGGATACCTTTAGCAGCGTTATCTTTAGCCATTTGAGCACAACCTTCAAAAATCTTCATGGTCATGTCAGCAACTCTTTTACCGTACCAAGTTTTGGTGTATGGGATGATGATTGGGAAGTTGACCAATTCCAAAGCTGCAGTAACCAAGTAGTAATCATCAGCAACTTTTCTGATTTGATCTTCGGTAATGTAATCACCACAAAAGGCTTTCAAAGATAGAGCACACATAATTTCTCTCATTTCGTGAAAGAAAATTTGTGGTTTGTAATCGTTTTTAGCAGAATATTCAACAAATTTTTCAATGTATTTATCCATGACTTTTTCTTGAGATGGCAAATACTGAGAAAGAGCTTGTTGAGTAAACAACCCGTTCAAAGATTTTCTATAATCAGTATGTTCCTTCCCATCAAGGAAAACCCAGTTGGAAGGTCTCAAAATTTTGATGGCAACATCAACAACACATGGCTTGACGTATTTTGGACTTTGCAAAATTTTTCTTGCCAAGTCTCTTGTACTAGCAATAATAACAAATTTATGGAAAATCGAAACACAGGACAATGGACCAGAATCCCATTTGGCTTTGTACTCTTCAAATTTTGGATCCAAACTTTCTAAAAATGGACCAATAACTGGCCAAATTTTGTAGTTTGGACCAGCAATAGAACCTTTTTTAATTTTATACGAGATTTGATCGTAAACCAGACCCAAACATAAAATGGTGACAAAAATTTTCCAATAAGAAATGGTTTCAAGAACTTGGAAAAGGTTGGAGGCAACGTTCCCTGGTTGAACTGTGGAACCAATCGCACTTCCAGTAGTATTAGCAATGATGTTTTCTGTTGACTGTAGAATTTCAGACATTTTTCGGTTTGTCTTTGAGCGTGGTAATATTTTTTTTGTTGCAACAAATAGAATACTTTTAAAAGTTCACTTTGAAAGTTTATGCTCAACAAAAAAAAAAAAGATGGGGGGTCTGTGAATTAATAAGCCTTCTTCTTATATACATCATTAGACCTACTCTCGCTAAGATAACATTGAAAAAGAAAGTAAGATACAATCGTTTAAGGAACTAATGTCGTTCGGTATATCGAGAATTATAAACGTTACATGCGATATATCTTGTAAAGTCCTACCAACAATGACCTTGGGTAAACTCTGACAAAGTATTTAAATTTTTTATTTTTCATAAAAAATAAACCAAAGGCCTTACGTGATCACAATCAGGAGAATAATATAACAAGTTTCACTCAAAATAAACAACGACATGAACTGATCATTGATTGGTAATGCGCATTCTAACTGTCTGTTGCCTAAGGCTCTAGAAGCATCGTTTAGTAAAATCGCTGCAAAGAAAAAAACCCGCAAATTGAAAAAACCGAAAAAATTCTTTGTAAAAAAAAATAAAAAACAAAAAAAAAAACCAAAAAAAAAAAGAAAAACAAAACAAAATTTAGGATCCCGAAAAATAACTTTTAAACGACACAGTCAAGATTGTAGAGAGCAAAAGATGCCCTATAACACTCTGCGAAAGATCTGACGCTCAACTCGGGTACGATTAAAAGTTAAACGAGCAAACAAGATCATCGAGGAACACAGTCCCATCATGTGATACACGAATATCGTTTGTGAAAAGTATACTGTTGATTTTGTGCCACAAAAAAAAATGCTAAAGGAAACAGTGCCAAAGTGGAAATGATAGTTAGTTTCTTAAGCTTTATTTTGAACGACGCAAGGGGAATATAAAGTTGTGCAAAGAGCAATGACTATGCATGGAATAGATAAATTTCAAATGTGTTAAAATTCTCAGATAAGCAGAGGTAGGAAAAAAAAAAATTTCACAGCTTTGAATGTGTCATATATCTTTAATCTGAACAAGCTCAAGATCCAAAAATTAATTCCAACAATATTGCGATCTGAGAACGGTTTATTCTTTCAAAAGATGAACGAATCAAAAGATAAGTACTCGATATAAAAGTTTGAGCTTCATAAAGGCGGCAGTGCTTTAAAATATGACACATATGCTATACCTGCAGTTTGATAAATATGGGGGGCAACCAGAGTATACAAGATTATTAAACGGAGTCGTTTGTCAAGCATAGTCCTAAATCCTGCTTTTGGCTATAATATTTGTATACTCAAATTACATAAAAATTACAAAGTCAGTAGTAGACCAACAAATTATGACAACCATCGTAAACCACAGTTCCAATCCTAATAAAAAATTACTCAATTCAAAAAATTATCATGAATATAGTCTGTGGGTTGAGAGCTGAATCTTTTGGAGTTGGCTTTTCTTGAAATATTCGTTAGCGATGGCTCCTCGTTCACAATCACGCTGTTGCTTCTATCAACACCACCATTTACTCTGGTGTTATTTGGGAAACTTGCCGAATCGTTTGATTTTTTATTGCGTGGAGCCATGCTTTCGCATTGTGGGCAACCAGTTCCATGCATATGGTCATCAGTTTCGTTTYTTRAAGAATGAGTGTGAGAATGTATTTCTTGATTGTTTGAGTTTTTGAAAACTGGAGTCGATTCTTTGTTTCCTTCCATTTCTTTATGCAAATCTGCAATTTCTTGAAGCAACAGTTTCCGACYAATTTCAGCCTTTTTACGCAAAGAAACTTTTTCTCGCATATCTGTAACAGTTTTGAGRAGGTCCGAAAGCTCTTCATTCTCAAACAAGAGAATGTCATTTTCAGTCGGTTTGCGAGAAGAAACCGTGGAAGATAAATTGTTTGGAGAATACTCAGAGTGCAACCCTTGGGTGCTAGAGGCAACACGACCATCCACAAAGTTGGGAACTTTATTGTTTTTCGTGCAGTCCTCTAGATAGTTCATCAAAGTATCCACTTTTTGAAGAAGCTTGTTTACCGTGCTATCTCTAGGGCTTGACGCATCGCTGATTGGGCTGCGCAATTTGCTATTTTTCTCTATATTCAAAGTTTTGCAAGATGAGGTTGGTAAATTTCTTTTTTTGGTGCTACCCCGATGTTGTAACGGTTTTTGGATGTTTGAGTCATAGTCATCTGAGGTTTGCTCGTAGTCGTAACCGTCTTCATCATCGTACTCCAAAGCTTCACTCACATTGTCTTCGTCTGAAAACTCATTTTCATGGTCATGCACATATTGTTCACTAATGTGTTTACGGTTTGCAGAAGATTTCCTCTTTATTTTCTGACTTGGTGTGTTGTGTGAAAGAGACTTCCCTGTAGTGCTGTGCACACGCTTACTGTTCCAACTTTCTAAACTCTCAGTCAAAGCTTTGATTTTCTTTTCACGGTTCGCAACCATATCTTCAAAATCACTCAAGCTTTGTTTTTGGTTTTTGATAGTTGCATTCTGGGCCTCAATGGTTGCTATGTGGTCTTTGATTGTGTTTGCTTGGTTTTCAATCGACTTGGTTTGGTCTTGGATCACAGTTTCGTGGCTTTTGATAGTGTTTCTTTGCAGCTCAATGGTTCTTTCCTGTTCGACAATTTTTGCTTCTTGGTCATGAATGACGTTTTCCAAATCTCTAATCGTCTTCTTCAAATCCTCCTGTCTTTTATCATGCGCATGACGCAGTTCATTCTCTACGGACTCTAAGTTGTCGCACTTATTCTTGTAACTTTCTAATTTCTTTTTTAGCAAGTTGCAAAGGGACTCCAGCCCATCAATTTTCCCATACAACTCTGACTCACGTACCGTTGCAGTTTTTTTAAAGTCCCTCAACTCTTCCAAAATCCGTGCGTTGTCTTTGTAATCTGGTACCACAAACTCGTCATTGTTCTCGTCCATTGCACGGTAAATCCCGCCATTGTTCAATGGACGACTCGTGTATGGCATGTTGTTCATGCGGAAAGCTGAGCTGCCGTACGGATTTGAGTCTCTAGTCGAGGATTGCCAGTTCCTTTTTGGTGAGGGCGAATGATTCATGTTGCTATGTTGTTGATTAATTTTGCTTTTATTTTATTTGTTTGATGTTTCAATTTGATACTTTAGTGTAGCAATTGAATGGAACTTTTGTATTACAGTATTGGACACAAAAGCCAGTTCCTTCAAACATTAACAAAAACAATTGACTTTCCTGTGAAACACGAAAACACGAACTTTGTGTTTTTTGTTTTCGCTTTTTTTTTTCAATTTTTGTGCACCGTTTGGAAAATATTTGTATGAAGTAATTTTCGCAGTACGCGTGTATTTTACTATAAATTGCACAAGAGTGGGTTTGATCAAGACTAAGAACAGAGGTTATACTAAGTAGGAGCTCAAATAAGAGCCTTCAACAGAAACGTGTCAATTTGAAAGCAAGCACTGGGCTTTGCATTGCAAAAACTAAAATGCTGCTCATCTTTTTGCTAAATTCTGTATCAGATGGATGCACATTACTATTGTATATAAACATGTAAGTTATAAATGAAAAATAAAACGAGTTGGAATATGATTATGCTAAAAATGACGGAGCAGACCGCAAGAAAAAGACTGCGCTACGTAAAAGCAACTTTGCCTCAAAATTTCGCATCAGTTTTTCGAAGGCATGTTGCTAGAACCAAAGGGCAACCCAGTGTTTTGAGGCACACCCAAGCTCTGAGGCTGGGAAAGGGCCGACGTCGCACTTAGGTTGCTTGTTGCTTGCTGAACCTTTATGAAGGGGTCGCCTGACAAAGTGGAAGATCGGGACCCGCTGGTATCGCTGAACGATGAAAACTGCGAGCGCGAGTTGGTCTGATGGTGGAGAACCTGAGGATGCTGCTGTGGCTGCTGTGGCTGCTGTGGCTGCTGTGGCTGCTGAGCAGAGACAGATGGCACATTCATTGGAGGAATCATGATGTGCGGCGCTGCTGAAGCTGTTCCTGAAGTAACGGTGTTTGCAGATTGCGGCGCTCCAGATGCAGATGACGACGATGGCACTGGATTGTAAAATGGATGTGAATGCATTGAGTGGCTCTGATGCAAAGTGTGGTCTCCTTGCGTGTTTCCACCGTGCTGGCTCATTGGCTGGCTCATCGACTGTCCCAGAGAGATTCCGGCAGTGTAGTATTGGCCTGGGATTGGCAACGATGGCAACAATTGTGGAGGACTCATGCCACCCAGAGTATTCTGAGGTCTGTCAGTTTTAATCTGAGTGATTGGGGCTGACAAAACAGGCAGAGTTGGTGGGGGAAGCTGCTGATACTGTTGTGGTTGTTGTGCATTGGCTCCAGGGGGGAAGGATAACGCGTTTGTTCTTGGAGTCGAAATGATCGTTGTTGCAGAACTCGGATTCAAAATCATGTTTGAGTTTGTCATTGCTGGGGTCGTGTGTTGCTGTCTGTCCTGCTGTTGCTGGTTGTACAAGTATGGAGTTTGCGGAGTCGCAGACCCTTGATGCGAAGACTCTTGTTGTTGTTGTTGTTGTTGATGAGCTTGCTGCTGTTGATGAGCTTGCTGCTGTGGGTACACTGAATGAAGGCCGTGATGATATGCAAAATTGTTTGGAGCTGTTGTTGCTGAGGATGTGGATGAAACGGAGGAGATCGAGGGAACACTAGAATGGTGTGGCACATTTATCGGATGCAAAAATAATGGATTAGAGTGTGTTGTTTTGTATGTGTTTGTAGAACTGACATTTGACGTGATGCTTTCTCCAGTGTGGTTTGGTCTCAAGAGACTGTGTGGGTTTGATCTCGTATTTGTACCCGGAGGCGTGATTCTCGACCCAGTGTTCGAGTCCATGTAAGGCGGCGATTGGTAGTTTTGGTTTGTGTAATACATATTGCCCTGAGTGTTGACGTTGCTAATTGTTGGATTTCCTGACTCCGGCACCTCGTTTTCAACAAAAGTTTTCTCGTTTGTTCTTGGGCCGGATGGCGTAGACACTGCTGAGTRAGCATTGTGTTGTAACGTGTTTGTGCTGYTGATGTTGTTATTTGAAGTGTTGGTACCATTGGACTGGTTTGCATGTCCTTGTTGTATGTTTTGTTTTTGTAAATGCTGGTTAATGCTTTGAGTTAAAGACTGTCTGTTCAATTTTGGGTCAAAAATGATGTTTTGGATATCTTTGACAAACAAGGGAAACAAAAGATCAACAATTTTTTCCCTTTTCGCAATCAAATACGCTCTTTCAAAGGGAATCCACACCCCTTTCAAGTTCATCGAACCAATTTTCACCACATGTCTCACTTTCTCACTTTTCAAAATTCCGTCTCTTCTTCCCCTGGTCATCTTGGTCACATTCAACAATTTTGTTCCATTGATCATGTCATTATCTGCTCTTCTAACAACACTTACTTTGTTTGCTTCCACTTGGTAGCAAACGGTGTTTTCGTCTTCCCAAATCGTGGTAATGACTTTTGGATCAATAGGCAAAAAGGAGCTTGGAGTAGGGTTCTCATTGGTCTGAGTAGGAACAGTGCTCGTTGTTGAGTAAGTCGACATTGCTGATGGACTGTTCCCGGCAGTRGATCCTTGAACTACAGTGGCATTTTCTGGCACTCCTTGCACAGTCTGCACATTATGCACACGTTGCATTGGTTGAACAATTAAAGGCTGCAATACACTTTGTCTTGGGATATTGCCATGCATGTTATTCTGGGTGGTGATGGTGGTATTCATATTGGTATTACCATTCATAGTGTTATTGTTATTATTGTTAGTAGTAGTAGTAGCAGTAGCAGTAGTATTGGTGGAAGTAGATGTCGAGGCAGGCACTCCAGCAGTGGAGTTCGGCGTATGCGGATAACCCTCCAAAGTTCCTGATCTCGAATGGCTCATCTTTGTAATGTAATGGGCATTCGGCAACACAGGCATTRGTGGAGGCGATCTGATCGACGCGTTTCCTTGCATGTTGTTAGCGTTGTTGACAATATTGGTCACGGTGTTATCATTTCTGGTGTCATTACTGTATGCCATCGAATTTTCTTGCACCGCAATCAATGGGGGCAATCTCACTCCAGTGTTACTATTACTATTGTTGTTATCAAAATTATTGTTTGTCACTCGATTCAACTCTTTATTGGGAGTTCTGTATGAGTCATTATTGGCGTATGTAGCATACCCCTGTTGCACCTGATATGGYTGCTGATTCGAATACTGTTGTTGGCCAGTATATTGCTGAGGCACTTGTTCTTGCACCATTTGCTGTGACATTTGCTGTGGCATTTGCTGTGGCATTTGCTGTGACATTTGCTGTGACATTTGCTGTGACATTTGTTGTGGCATTTGCTGTGACATTTGCTGTGACATTTGCTGTGGCATTTGCTGTGGCATTTGCTGTGGTACCTGTTGATACACCTGCTGAGAAGCATAATTCTGTGGCACCTGTTGATACACCTGCTGAGAAGCATAATGCTGTGGCATACTTTGCTGCGGCATCTGCTGAGGAACACTCTGCTGCACTACGTTTTGGTTATTGGACATGTATTGTTGATTATAAGACCTATTAGGATCCGGATTATTCATTCCGTTTGGAATATTAGAATTTCCACTTGCATTATTATTATTATTATTATTACTCCCATTTCCAGCCACATCTTGTTGTTGTATCATCGGATTATGATACGCTTGATACATGGTTGATCTCTTATGATTTACTTGACTATTTTTCTTCTAATTGTGATTTGTTAAATTCTCTTGATTTCTCTATCGCTTTAATGTTTAAACCTGTGCTTTTTTGTTTTTTTGTTTTTTTGTTTTGAGGTAATAGGAGTGATACAATGCTGCAATTGTAGTTTCAAACCTTGCAGTTGAGGCAAATCAAGATCTAACGCTTATAAAAGAAAAATTGATATGTACCAAAAAGGGATGTACTTACATGATACATATATGTATGTACATATGTATGTGTATAAGTAAATCTACATGTATGTATATATATATATATATACATAGACACACACTTAGCAAACATAGAAGTCAAAGATTGTCTTGCAAAACAACATTCGTCCATTATTTCATTTTTTTTTCATCTTGTAAGTTCAATACAAGCAAWTTTCCCCAATCTTGATGTTACCAAATACAGCATAAAAAAAAAAAAGAATCTTTGATCTCGTTGTCTTTTTTTTTTTTTCGCCTGTTTTTTGCCTCGTTTTTATGATTTATATCTCTTCTGTTTCCATTTCTGTCTTTT
>LPNM01000006.1:764520-775351 GCA_001747045.1 Hanseniaspora osmophila | reverse complement strand
TTTTTTGATGCAATGGGTGATTTTCATTGCACCTATATACCTCTCCTTAAGAGATACATACAAAAAAGCAAGCTGAAAAACCTCACGAGAGCATAGGAGTAAACATTAGCAAACACCAACACCTGAAGAGCCAATTTTATATTATTGTTGCATACCGTCTCAATCGTTTCAGTCTATATATTCCAGCATACATACATTTATTCTTCCAGGTTTTCGTGAACAACTCAAATAAACTATACCAAACAAAAAAAAAACAAAAACAAAATGAGTTCCGCAACCARCCAATTTTTAGAATTTTTCAAGCCGTTTCAACCATACCTACCAGAAGTTGTTGCTCCAACCAGAGCCGTCCCATACAAGCAAAAGTTGATTTGGACCGGTGTGACCTTGTTGATTTTCTTGATCATGAGTGAAATTCCATTGTACGGGATTTTGTCTTCTGAATCAGCAGACCCCTTGTACTGGTTGAGAGCTATGTTGGCCAGTAACAGAGGTACTCTAATGGAATTGGGTGTTTCCCCTATCATCACCTCTTCTATGATCTTTCAATTTTTGCAAGGTACCCAATTGTTGTCTATCAACAAAGAAAACAAAAAAGACAGAGAGTTATTTGAAGTTGCTCAAAAAGTTTGCTCCATCATTTTGACTTTTGGACAAGCCGTTGTTGTTGTTTTGAGTGGTAACTACGGTAAACCAAGCGACTTGGGTATTGCCATTTGTTTGTTGCAATGTTTCCAATTGATCTTTGCTTCCTTGATTGTCTTTTTGTTGGACGAATTGTTGACCAAAGGTTACGGGTTGGGAAGCGGTATTTCTTTGTTCACCGCCACCAACATTGCTGAACAAATTTTCTGGAAAGCTTTTGCTCCAACCACTGTCCAAACCGGTAGAGGAACAGAATTTGAAGGGGCTGTCATTGCTTTCTTCCATTTGATGATCGTTAGAAAAGACAAGAAAAGAGCTTTGGTTGAAGCTTTTTACAGACCAAACTTACCAAACATGTTTCAAGTTTTGGCCACTGTTGCAATTTTCTTGTTTGTTTTGTATTTGCAAGGTTTTAGATACGAAATCCCAATCAAATCGACAAAAGTCAGAGGTCAAGTTGGTGTTTACCCTGTTAAATTGTTTTACACATCAAACACCCCAATTATGTTACAGAGTGCATTGACATCAAACATTTTTTTGATTTCCCAATTGTTGTTTAACAAGTTCCCATCCAACCCAGTTATCAGATTGTTGGGTGTCTGGGGTGTTCARAATGCTGGTGCCGGTAGCAACGGCCAAAAAGCCGCTGTCAGCGGTATTGCTTACTATTTGCAACCACCATTTTCTGTCACCGAAGCTTTAATGGACCCAATCAAAACCGCCGTCTACATTGTTTTTGTTTTAGGTTGTTGTGCTATGTTTTCAACAACGTGGACCGAAATTTCCGGGACTTCCGCCAAAGACATTGCAAGACAGTTCAAAGACCAAGGAATGGTTATCAACGGACAAAGAGAATCCAACGTCTACAGAACTTTGAAAACCATTATTCCAACCGCTGCTGCGTTTGGGGGTGCATGTATTGGGGCTTTGAGTGTTGGTAGTGACTTGCTGGGTACTTTGGGATCAGGTACCAGCATTTTGATGGCTTCCACCACCATTTACGGATACTACGAAATTGCAGCCAAAGAAGGTGGTTTCACRAAAAAYTTGGTCTCTGGATTCTCCGAATTGATGTAGAAAGAAATAATGACTTGATTCATTCCTGTTTTTTTCTTTTTTTATTGCTTCCTTCCAAAATGCGTTTGCATATGTCAATCTGTATAATCTCTYTTTTACAAGAGCATGTATAAATCAATATACTTTTACATGTAGTCCCCTTTTAGTTTTTTGACATTAAGATACTTTATGCTTAGCTATTTATTTATWAATGTCGGTTGAGTTAGAACGCCACGCTYCATTGTACATTAGTTGCACTGGTGGTTTAGTGGTAAAATCTAAGTTTCCCATACTTAGGCCCCGGGTTCGATTCCCGGCCAGTGCATTGTTTTTTTTTTTGCATTGAGATTGCTGTTTTGTTGACGACGTTTATAAACATATCGTGGTAAGCTTGARGCCTGCGGTTYACATGTACTCAACAAGCTCATTTATTTTTTTTGCAAGTCATTAGTTAATGAACGTTAAATTGTCGAATCTWATTTTTTCCTATTAACRTCTTTYATATAATATGTTATATAAGCAAAAAAAAAAATTAAYWTGCATCGGCCGGGAATCGAACCCGGGGCCCAACGATGGCAACGTTGGATTTTACCACTAAACCACCGATGCTTGTAGTAATTGATGTTTTTTTGGTGTTTGTGGAAGAACAGATARAAAAAAAGTACCTGTGTTGTCAAAAATTTGTTGGAGCATGTATCTTTTGAGTTCAGTTAGTGCATCCAAAGGAAATATGTTYACGTCACTAATGTATGCWGAACCTAAACCAAACAAGAAAGCCCACCACCAAAACTGTTTGARTATCCAAGCAATTAATCGGTAGTTATAGAATGAGGCGAYCAGTGAYAAATAGAGCCTTGTCTTTGKTTGGCAAAAGACGTTACGCGGCTGTGAATTCCGCATCTGCTCACACAGATAGTTYAACTKTGACGATTCCAACGTTAACCTCTCTTTCTGCAAAATGGAATAAAAGAGTTCTGAAAACTGACATAAAATTGGTAAAACTGAAAAAAAACTCATCTGACCCTTCAACACAGGAGTCTAAATACATACTGTCTATGTTTCCGTACCCGTCGGGCATTTTGCATATTGGCCATTTGAGAGTATACTCAATCAGCGATGCCCTTAACAGGTTTTACAAGATAAATGGCTATAAAGTTATTCATCCAATGGGTTGGGACGCATTTGGATTACCAGCGGAAAATGCGGCTATTGAAAGAGGGATCAATCCCGCTGAATGGACCGCATCAAACATTGCCAAAATGAAAGAGCAAATGGCCCTRATGATGATTGATTTTGATTGGAGCAGAGAAGTTACCACTTGCTCTCCTGATTACTACAAGTTCACACAAAAGATTTTTTTAGCAATGTTCAAATATAAACTGGCTTACAGAAAAGAAGCAGAAATTAACTGGGATCCTGTCGACAAGACTGTTTTGGCAAATGAGCAGGTCGATTCAGAGGGAAGGTCTTGGCGGTCTGGGGCCATTGTTGAGAAAAGACTTTTAAARCAATGGTTTTTGGGCATAACAAAATACGCACACGATCTCCAACACGACTTGAAATATTTGAATGATTGGCCYGAGCATGTAAAAACAATGCAGAAAAATTGGATTGGAGAGTCTCACGGCACTCAGGTTCAGTTTTTGCTCAAGTTGGACAACTCCGGTCTTGCCAATGGACTTGAAAACATTAACAAAATTGTAACTTTTACAACCAGAGTAGACACACTKTTTAGCGTTCAATTTTTAGCCATCAGTACCAACCATGATTTGGCTAGAATATGCAGTAAGCAAGACTCGAAYCTGGCCAATTTCATTATAAAATGCAAAAATGACGAGTCTTTGAAAGAGTCCAAAGAAGGTTACTTGCTTGAAGGCMTCAAAGTTATTCATCCATTGACCAAGAAAGAAATACCTGTTTTTGTGGCTCCTTATGTCATTGATACTTATGGCGAAGGCGCCGTTATGGGATGTCCTGGCCATGATAAAAGGGACTATGGTTTTTGGTTGACAAATGCTTCTCCAGAGCACAAAAACACCATTCTCAAATCCATTGAACCTTTRGAAGGTAAAGAAGACTCTACACCATTTGTTTCAACAGAGGGCAAATTGAATGATTTATGCGGTACAGAGATCCAAGGACTTTCAACGGCCCAARGCAAGTTTGCAATAACAAACAAACTTAGAGATTTGAAATTAGGAGAGTATTCGACACAATTCAAAATCAGGGACTGGTTGATCAGCAGACAAAGATACTGGGGAGCTCCCATTCCTATCATTCATTGTGATTCATGCGGCCCCGTTCCCGTTCCTGAGAAAGATCTTCCAGTTCTGCTGCCCAAAGTAGACACACTTGTTTCCAAAGGYAACCCTCTTGTGAGCATAAATGAATTTAAAGATTGCAAATGTCCAAAATGTGGGTCTGCAGCTGAAAGGGAAACGGATACTATGGATACGTTTATGGACAGTTCGTGGTACTTTTTCAGATACATCGATCCACATAACACAAAGATGCCATTTTCAAGAAAGGCTGCTGATCAACATATGCCTGTGGATATGTACATCGGCGGAGTGGAGCACGCCATTTTGCATCTTTTGTATTCGAGATTTGTCTCGAAGTTTTTAACTGAACTAGGGTTGTGGCCAAAGGGTTTTGAACATCATGGTGAACCTTTCAAGAAGTTGGTCACACAAGGTATGGTCCATGGAAGAACGTATATCAATCCAGCCAATAAAAGATTTTTGAAACCGGACGAACTGGATTTTTCGAAAAACCCCTTGACGCCAATTATCAAAGAGACTGGTATACCAGCATCCGTTGCTTACGAAAAAATGTCCAAATCCAAATACAATGGTGCTGATCCACARGAATGCATTGAAAGACATGGTGCAGATGCAACAAAAGCACATATGTTGTTTCAAGCCCCTATTAGTGATGTTTTGAACTGGGATGAATCCAAAATTGTTGGTGTAGAACGTTGGCTTCAAAAGCTGTTGAAATTATCTTCTTCGTTTTCGAAATCGACAACAATAAGCTTGAATAG
The DNA here is from genome assembly GCA_001747045.1 of Hanseniaspora osmophila. Lineage (NCBI taxonomy): Eukaryota > Fungi > Ascomycota > Saccharomycetes > Saccharomycodales > Saccharomycodaceae > Hanseniaspora > Hanseniaspora osmophila. The sequence continues at coordinate 770,607 of LPNM01000006.1, read as the reverse complement.
TGAGGGCATYTTTGATATGAGCACGCTTCAACTTTTAAGAAACGACAGCGAAGTAAAGYTCCACAATGAGGTCCAAAAACTGGTTACTTCAATCACARCAAGTTTCAGCGAAACTTTAGCGTTGAACACTGTTATATCTGACTTTATGAAACTGACCAATTTGCTTGAAGACGCTTTGAAAAACAGCGAAATTTCAAAAGACATACACTTGAAAACCATCATTAAATTAATAAATATGATTTATCCCGTCACACCTTGTGTAAGTGAGGAAGCACTATCTATCATCTGCAAAACTCAAAAATGGGATTTTGAAAATTTCGCTAGATCTTGGCCCGATGCTGAACCAATCAAGGCTTCGTCTACGGTGAAGTATAACATTGTTATTAATGGGAAAATGAGATTTGTTTTTGAAAGTGATAAGAATTTTGCATCGTTGGACGACAGGGCCATTGTCGAAGCGCTTTGTCAAAGAACAGAAGGTCAAAAGTATTTGAAAAACGAAAATAGCGAGTACAAACCTTTCAAAAAAATAATCAAAAAAGCTAGAGTCATYAGTTTTGTTCTTTAAATACTAAAAAAAAAACAAACAAACAAACAAACGAGAAAACGCTTTTACACTGATATTTAGTCAGTTTGAGCGTACTTTCTCAAGCTTTTCACGCTTGTAAATAATATCTGTTTAATGCCTTCATAAGGATAATTTAAAAGTATTTGAACTTTCAGTGCTTCAAACGTTGGATACTCCGTAAAAAGAACCGAAACGGAACCATGTTCTTGCATTTCTTTTAAAAACTGCAAGTAGCCCGCTTCGGTAACAGGGTATGGAAAACGGGCAACGTTGTAGTTATTTARGATTTCCAAAAACTTTTCACTAAACGTAAACTGAAGAGCACACAGACCAGCTAGGGAGAAAAAATCTTTTTTTTTGATYCTAAAGGTGTCAAAATTGTAAAGGCTCTCTATTACCTGTGTTACAAAGGGCCCTTTGATTCCAAAAACACCTTTTTTGTATATGCTGTTTGTGTTTTTCCACAAAGCGTTAGCCAGAGTGATAACAGTGGCGTTGAAATTGTTTATTGTTTGATCGCTCAAGCAGCTTTCTTCGATRAAAGTCCTGTATTTTACCACAACTTTGCAAACATAGTTCAAGATTAGTGGGTCGTTGAGCTTTGTAATTAGCGTGTAAAAATCGGCAGGGTCCCAAAGTAAAGTGGAAATGTTGCTGTCATTGACTGCCTCTTGCTCGAAACGCAAAATCAACTGAAATATATGAACAAATGACAAGGACAAATACCTTCCATACTGAAATATCAYGGACTTGTTTAAKATTTTGAAAAGTATCGCTTGAAAAAATCGGATATAGTGCAAATATTCTTGATAGTTTTGATGTTGCAATAGTATTTTGGTAATTGTGGAAATTAAAAAGTAAATAGACTCCATGTCCATTGAAGGAAGCTCAAGTAACGGGCTCAAGTCAKCCAAGGAGTGCTGGTAGGGAGATATCAGATTCTTTTCGTACATTGTCTTTGAATTGTACTGTTGAAAGCCTTTAAAATTGAAAAGCTSATACAGGTAATAGAGAGCCAAGTTGAGCGTTTTGTTTGTGAAATTCTTTTTGTCTAAATGGTACAATGCAGTTACAGCCAGCTCTTCTTCAAATGTTTGGCTTGGGTTGAGAACCACATTTAGTAGAGAATAGTCATTAATGCGATGTAGGTTGGGTATGAGTTTTGATGATAACGTCAGTTTCGGGTACAACTTTATAAACTCGTCCAATGAATTAATTTCAGCTGAGRATATTTTGCCTTTTGCCAAATCCTCTTTTTGCCCTTTATTTGAAAAAATGTCATTATTTTTGTTTTCAKCGTGATCAGAATTATCATCAYYGTGTTGATCCAAAAGCAATGCAARATTTCCATGCAACATGCAAWTATCATATGTACTCCAAAKTTGAGAATGCTGGTTACTTTTGGTAATGTAGTGGGTTTTGACAAAACTTTCCATGTCTTTAATTTTTCGTTTTATGAACAGTTCTATCCTTCTGTTGCAATTGTTCAAATAGTACTCATTTTCGTTTTTTCCTATGGGAAGCAGTTTGTGAAATAATTTGTARAGTATTAAAAACTTGTAATCTTTTGATTTTTTATAGTTATGGATCATTATTCTTGCACGAAAAGGTTTGCAATTTATTCTTGTGGTAAGCAAAACCAGCAAAGTTATAACATTGGCTCTCAAATGGTCATATGTGATAAGATAGAAGAACTTTGAGTATAAAGCTGAGTAAAAAGTGGTGTTTTCTGCTTGGTGAATTGACATTTCCCACAAAGGAAAGGTACAAATAAACCAGTGAAGAATATCGTGTTGTAAGCTCTTAGATTTCAGTAGCGGGTCTTCCTCCGTTTCAGTTTTCATTGAATACAAGGGGTCTTCAAAATCATCTTCATTATCACTTTTTTCTTCTTCTGAACTTTGTTCACCATATTTTTGGGAACTTGATCTTTTTTTGCTTTTTTTGATAAAGTTATTTTCGTTTGTATTGAAAAAYGATACTTTTGCAAAGCATTGGAGCATATCTTTAACACAGCTTTGTAAAACGTGTTTATTTTTCGGTATCATTARGTTATTTAAAAAGTATCGCTTGGTGCTTATTGAATAATTGTTTGCAAAGCATACTATCTCGAATAGTTTGATCAAGTTTCCAGGGCTGGATATTTTTTCAAGCTTCACCAACTCAGTCAGGATCGTTATTAGTTCATCCAAGTTTTTTGAATCCGCTGGTGTTATCATGGTGCCYTTGGGCAGATTGGCCACTGCATGTAACTCATTGATGATAKCGTCCACGGTTGCCATTCGTGGTTTTGTAGTGGTGTTGGTTCATTAGTTRATGTTTACTAGTTTTTTGTTTTTTGTTTTTTGTTTTTTTTTTTTTTTTTTTATTCGCATTAGCTTTATTGCTTTTGAAAGAGGAAAAAGAGTAAAAAAACACGAAATAGTTGGAAAAAAAGACTRGAACGCGTTTCAAGTGGTTCATAAGACGTCAGTTTTTTAATTAACAACGTTATATATGCAATATACAATTAAAAAAACAACATCCCATTGCGGKTTTGCTTCTTCTTTTTTTTATGCTTTGCTTTCAAGTTACAACTTTATAGTCCCATCTATGTCAAATTGAGATCTTGATCTGACATATGGGTCCAAAGCAATGTAGTTTTCAGTCARCAATTTAGATTGTTTGATTTTTTCTTGCAAGAATTTTTGGGAAATTTYTTTATCTTTTGCTTCGATCCAGTTGATGGTGGTTTGAATAAACTCTTCCGCAATTTGTTTTCTTTCTGCCAAGAGTTTATCTCTTGTTTGAGTGTCTTTCAATTTAGAGTCGTATTTTTCCCATTCTTGAATGTCTGTAATAGGGAAATGGTCTAAATCAAATTCATCTTCACCCCCYAGACATTCTGGGATATTTTGAACATTGATGAATTTTTCCAAATCTTTCAAACTTTTCGTAAATACAACTTTACTTGCAACAACTGGATCCAACCAATTTTTCACAATGTTCCAAATTGGTGAAAAGACCCATGGAGCTTTGTGAATGATCAATTTCCCCAAGCATTCCGGATAATGTGCTTCAAAGCATTTGATCAAGAATTTAACAGGTGCGTAATCCATATTGGAGGTCCCGAACCCGGTCATATCAAACATAATTGTTGCTTGATCTACCAAAGGTTCTTTCAAAAACARTCTTGTTYCTTCGATAATGATCAATGCAAACTGTTCCATTTCAGATTCGGTTTGTTGAGACGAATGGTGGAGTCTKGGTCTAACAAAAACAATTGGTCTTTCCTTTAGATCTCTTCCTCTAATAATGGCTTTTCTCAATTCAAGATTTTTTTGCAAACCTGGCAAACGGTTGTTCACAAATGCTTCCTTTTCACCCCTTTGAATGACTTTGTCAGGATGAGCTTCGTTCATTCTCCAATGAATAGTCGTGGTAATCATGTTCATTGTCTTGTCCAGATCCCATTTTCTAGCTCTAATAAATCTCAACAACAAATTGTCTGGATAATCTGTTCTCAAAAATTCCCAAAACCCTGTTTTAACTTCAACTGGATCCAGTTTTTGCAATGCTTCATGGATATAAGATTTAGGATATACAACTTCTAAAGAGTTTGATCTAGTTTTGGTACTTGGAGAATCATTAGAAGATGATGAGCTTTTTTTCATCCCAAATAAAGCTTTTTTGATTCCAAGACCGGATCCACCACTGTTGTTACTGGATTCGTTTGAATTGTGTGCATTAAAATGCTGTTGTTGTTGTTGTTGCTGCTGTTGTTGTTGTTCTGTCAGTAGATCTTTCGCATCTAATTTGTAGCCCCAATGCAACAAAAAATTGGCCCAGACTCTTTTCAAAATCAACTCTTGTGTAGAATCCAATGTTTCAACTCTTCCGCTTGGAATGCTCACACTTGCTGATGTCATACTGTGGTGATTACGAGAGAGTTTTGTTATATGTATGAGGTTTGTTGATTACCYTTTTGTTGTTTTTTATATTTTCGCTGAGATTGTTGAATTACCTCAGTTTCTTGAGCACGATATTAAAAGCTTCGGATTCGCTTGGATTAAAGTTTGTAAAAAAAAAATAATCTGTAAATTGAAGGTGGTAATAAAAAGAGGAACACTTGAATAATTATGCGTCTATGTTCACGACTAAGTACGAAATCTCTTTATTTTTTATTTTTTATTTTTTATTTTTTATTTTTTATTTTTTTTTTCCTTCTTCTTCTTCTTGTTCTTCTCGTCGTTCTTTGTCGCTCGTCCTGGCTTCTCCAAAATAAAAAAAATAAAAAACAAGAGGTTTTTTAGCTCATCTCAAAAAGATGAGTTGAAAAGATTACAAGTAAGAGGTAAAGCAAAGAGAGTAAATACCTTTTTTATAGAAAAAAAAAAAAAAAAAGAACAACAACAAAATTGGCATCACAAAGTTGAAATAAGCACACTTATATACACAGGTGAAGAAACAAACATGTTACAAGAATTTTGTGTTGGAGAGAAATGATCTTCTTGCACAAGTTCACAATTGCCCAGACTTTTTGATGCCTTGCAACTTTGTACAATATCATTTCCATTGGATTTTCCTTTTACCGCTCCAAGGGAAGTTTTGAATATATGGGTTGTTTCTCATCGTTCTTATTGTAATTTTTTTTTGTTTTTTTTTTTTTTATTTTCTTCTTTCTTTTTCTTTTTACATAAATTTTCGAAATTCTCAACAATTATCGTTTATACGATATGGCAAGAAAAAGAACCGTAGTAATTAATAACTACAAAGGTTTGATTTACTTTGTACTGCATTGACACGTTAAAGTACAGTGAGACAAAAACAAATCATGTGAAAAAAATTAAAAAAACTAAAAAAACTAAAAAAATTAAAAAAATTAGAAAAATTAATAAAGAATTTGCACGTGCACAAAAATATTACAAATACTGTACTGTATAATTCGTATCAAATGAAATAGTATGGCAGCGCAAATGGGAACATAAATGAAAAGATATCGACTAACCTTGAYACACATTAATTGCACGTGCCATAGACTTGGTGTTTTGTTCGTCTTAAAAGTGCATGGTCACATGATTATATATATATATATATATATATATTTGAAAGGAAAGTTTTCGCGATTTCCTTTTTTCGCTCAGTCTCAGGAAAAAAAAAAACAAATACACGATGATGAGGAAACTACAATGACTGATGGTTCAGTGTATTTTGTTTATTTKTTYTACAGCGTTGATTTTTTTAGTAGCCTTTATTGCAGTTGGTTTTTTCAAAAGTGGATGGGTAGATAAACCTGGATGGTATGTGTTGATTTGAACAAGTTATTGGTTTTGAAATCTGATACTTGAATACAAAAAGAGAGCAAAACTTGCTGTGTCGTCTGTCTGTGAGGTGGAGATCTCAACTTGAAAAATAGTAATTTCAAAGTCATCTCGGAGTTAAGTGTTCCGTGTTAAACGCCTTATTAAATCAAAAAAATGTTTTTCATTTTTTTTTTTTTTTATCTTAAACAATGCATGGATTTTAACTCTAGGTTTTTT
>LPNM01000006.1:742519-761531 GCA_001747045.1 Hanseniaspora osmophila | reverse complement strand
AACTAAGTAAACATTGCAAAGAGGATTATCGGTAGAATTTCAAACTATGCAAACAACCAACAAAAAAATAAATCAAGAAASGCTTCAGAGAGCACCTGTTAAYTGAGCAGAGATTGGCGCAAAWTATACTGCGTTTCAGCAAAAACAATATTTATTTGAATATAGTCCAGAAATACCGAACCCAAAGGGTGCAAGCAAACGGTGCATCGTATTTAATTATAACGCGTATAGGCTACTAATTCGAAAACCATTTCAACACCCTCTCCTCCCCCCTTTCAGAATCAGAAATCAAATACTTTTCAATGTCTGATCAAATTTACTCTGCAAAGTACAGTGGTGTAGACGTGTACGAACTAGTACACCCAACAGGGAGCATCATGAAGAGGAAGAAAGACAACTGGSTAAATGCCACACATATATTGAAAGCAGCAAATTTTGCCAAAGCCAAAAGAACACGTATTTTGGAGAGAGACGTTATTGCTCATCAACACGAAAAAGTGCAAGGTGGATTTGGGAAATATCAAGGGACCTGGATTCCTTTGCATTTGGCTTTCCAATTGGCAAGCAAATACGACGTTGTGGAGGAACTAAGGCCTTTGTTTGAGTTTGTTCAGCTGCCTGGAGCCGAGGCTCCGCCCCCGGCACCAAAGCACCACCACGCCTCAACAAAAAACGGGAGCGCCAAAAAAGCAAAAGCATCAACAACAACAAAACCAGTYAGTAATTTCAATATGATTGCGAAACCACYACCCGTACCAAACACCAATAACAATTATACAAAAAACAATGGGTCAAAAACACCGTCTACAGACTCATTAAACAGTGTGGATGGTGTGCTTCCGGCTTCTCAATATGAATCAAGAAACGGAAGTATTACTACTTCGTCTCTAGCAGAGAGAAATTCAAGAGGCAACATGACTAGCTCGGGCAATGTACAGAGTTTCAACTTTATTGCCTCTCCAAACAGCACAATAACTGCACCGCCTAGCACGTTAACCAGCGCTTACCAAATCAATCCATCGATGGCGACGCCTATGGACTCCATAACCAGCACAGGAACTATAACAGCAAGCGGGAAAAAAAGAGGGAGACCACCTTTGCATAAAGCGGGAAATCTTAAAAAACCAGTCACTTTGCAAAGGTCAAAGTCGGATTTTCAAGCCATCTCTTCCAGCAAGCTTCAAACCGAAAGTAACAGCCAATCGACTACTCAAGCAATACAGTTACCCCCAATAGTGTCAAAACCTAGCGGATCTATAACTTTGACACTTTCACAGCAACAACAGCACCAGCAGGTGCAGCCACACACATCCCCCTTACCACTTTTGCCCTCGACCCATCAAGGGTCTTCTTTCTCATGGCAAAATCCAAGCTTTCCATTGACATCATCCATTTCGCAATTTTCCAACGGTACAATTAATTTGAATAATAGCCTGCATTCCATTCATGGGGGTACAAATAACAATAACAATGCTGTTTATATTAATAGCGCCAATAACAACCATAATATTCCTGGCAGCCAGCCCATATCAAGAATGAACTCATTCAGTATGATGTCCATGATTGAAAATGGTCAGCCCAATTCGGCGATAAGACCAAGTTTGACCTCAAAGAAAAATTTCTCTCATGAACAAAATGTTTTCACTGATATGTCTTCCAATGCAAAAAACATTCACGATTTTGAGTATAGCACACATGACGGAAATCTTGACATCAAAGCTCAGCAACATTCTGGTGCTGCTTTGCATACAGGTAACCCACGGTCGCAGGACGTCAACAATTTACATGCAATGAATGGAGAGTATTATTCCATGAATGCCCATAATGAAATTGCAGATCAGATGGAACCATTGCGTTCTGGGTCTGAGATGTGGAAAAATAGCAGACGAAGAAGCTCTACTGAAGATGACACCATGGATTTATTGGGATCTGGCAACGAGAACATTGCTGAAAACCACAACAATAAAAAATTACAAACGCTTAGCACGTTTCATTTAAACAATGCATACTTGAATGAAATGGCCAGCCATTTGATATACAATACGGCTATGCCTGAATTTTTGAAGCAGCCAAACAACAAAGACCTGAACTACGAGGTARTCAATTCCCCAATTGACAGCGAGGGAAACACTGTTTTTCACTGGGCATGTGCGATGGGGAATGTTGGTATGGTGGAGAAATTGCTCAGCAACAGTGAGGTGAACATYTACTTGATGAACCATGCAGGTGAAAATGGGTTGTTGAGATCTGTGTTGTTTCACAACTCCTACACCAACAGCACTGATTGTTTTCAACRATTATTGGATTTGATTGGTAACGAGTTGATTACTTCAAGAAACAACAATGGACGGAATATCTTGCATTATATTGTAACTAAAAAAAGTGATTCCCCAAGTGCAGTTTTTTACATGGGAAAAACACTTGAATTTTTAAGTTCCAGTCCGTTGAACAAAAATAAAATGAAGTTATTGATTAATCAGCAAGATTACAAAAATGGTGACACGCCGTTGCACATTGCAAGTTCCAATCAAGATGATTTTTTTTACAAGACATTGTTGAACAAAGGGTGTGATGTAAATATCAAAAACTTGAAAAATAAGTCACCGGTCTATGAAAGTGGCATTGTGCCTCCACCACCAACCTCTGATTTTCCGAACGGGGAAAAAGACGAAGATAGTGAAGCTACTGATTCCAATGCCACTTTTACAGGCGAACAACCGAAWATWACCAAGTCGGTGGAACAGAACAGTGTTCAAAAGAGTAAAACAGTTGCGTTCATTTATGATACTGTTTTACCTGAAYTAAACAAAGAAGTGAATCAATTGTCGTACATGTATTACAAAAATTTGAAARATAAACTTTCTCGGAATAATGAACTTCACAAAATTATTGAAGGCATTGACAAGAATATCACTARTATAGAGCGAAAATTTGTTGCAGAAGCAATAAATAGAGAAGGGTTTGATCGTGCAATGCATGGYCAGCAAATTGAAGATGAACTTTTGAATTTGGACACCAAGCACAATGGTTTGAGAAGAAGTCTTTGTAGAGCTAGAAAAAGCATGTTGCAAGTTTTAGAAAAACAAGAATCTCAGTTTTTCACCAAACGAATTGGACAATTGAGAGATTTTGATACTACTAGTGGAAAAACGAGCATCATTTCAAAACAAGATCTTTTAAGAAAGAGTATTTTGGTAACTCTGAAGCAATTGAAGAGAAAGAAAATTTTAACTAAAACTACTGATCTGTATACTGACGACAAAATTCAAGRTAAGTTTTTCAAGTACAGGAAGATGATCTCAAAGGGATCGGATTTAGATATCAGCGAAATCGATAATTGCTTGGATGAGATACTAAAAACGATTGGTGGCGACGCTTTTTGATCCCCTATATTTATTCCATATATTTGATTTATTCAATTTGTAACTCTGTATCACMSTTGAGCCTCTCATTAAGAGTTAGCAATATATTTTACAGRGCGACACAAATAAACCTTTTGTCAAGCTTCTGTGACGCTATTTCATGCCGCAACCTTTYAATYGCTGTTCCGTGGAACATTATTCTTTTTACCACGTGACAAAACATTTGAGGTTTGTTTTTGAAAGAAAGATCATAAATGTTGTTTTWTTTCTGTTTTTTTTTTTTTTTTTTCGTTTCCTAAATAAGTAAATGCGTGGTAGTAAACATGCCGTTGTTTCTGAGTGTTTCATTTGTTTTAATACATTGATGAATTTCGCGTATCTTTTTTTTTTTTTTTTCAAAACTACAAWCCCTTTTGTGACGCTCCACGGTTTGATACACACACAAAAAAAATKGCAGCTGAGCGTGCCAAACTTTACAATATATACAATTACAGAACAAGATACGTGGTTCTCGAGACATTACCATTWAAATCCGCAGCATMAACCAGCAATTGACTAGTGCTGGCTCGACATATATGAAAAAGCGGGCCAATACGTGTTGCAAAAAAGCTTTTCGGTTTCTTTGCGTGKGTTTGTGGTTTTTGATTTTTTGAATAATTTAGGCYTGGGTCAGAATACACAAGAAACGCCAAACCTKCTGCAGATGTTTTTGATACAAAAGCATTTACTTATTCTCTTTTCTTGCAAGTCAGCACGTCATACCGAGATAAAAACACATAGAGAATTATAACCATTGTTTATTTGTGTAAAGCTGTGATACTCTTGGAAGAAAGACTGCGGAAGTCTGTTGACACTATTGACACTGTAAACACAGCACACCTTTGATGCATGTAAGCAAAAAGTGAATAAAAATAGAACAAACTCCTTGATTTTTCGATTTGTAGAAATCGACTTTTTTTTTCTAGCAATAATACAGCAATTTTCGTAGAAGATGCTTTTAAAGTGGAAAAAAAAACAAAAACAATAAACAATAAACAAAAAACAAAAAACAATAAACAAAGAAAAACAAAGAARAACAAAGAATGAATRATACCACAGGGATTATGCTTGTTGATGATGATGATGATGATGATGATGATGATGATGATGATGATGATGATGATGATGATGTTGTTGTTATTTTTAACAACAAATACAACAATTAAAACAGTTGTTTTTGCTGAATATTGTTTTTTTTTTTTTTGGTCTCAAACTCTTAAATTCTCGAACCTTTACAAAAAGAAAGTTTAATGTCGAGTATTATTTAAAAATATGTTTTGATTTTTTTCAATTATTCGTTGAGAGTGGAAGCGCAGAGTAGTTGTTGATGCTCGTACTCTGCAGTATCTTAAACGTGTCTAGAAATTCCTTACTGACAAGGATCAATGGTGATATGTATTAGCTCTACAAGATATTTGGTGTGCTTTAGTTTAGTTTGCTTTACTGTCTCTGCCTCTGTCTCTCTTTTTCTCTTTCTCTTTCTCTCCATGTGGGCTCGTGTTTTTTTAATTCAAATTATGCGTTGTTCATCTCGGTGCAGTGAAGAAATTGCTGATTTTTTTCCAGTTTCCACCATATCATCTTGATACACGTTATGGTATATAAGTGAGAGTAATCATATGGGTTATTTCCCATTTCATCATTTTTTTTTAGTTTTTATAATTGTAAATGGGTGTTTCTCAAGGTTAAGTCAACTTCGAGTAATGTTGATGTGGTCTTTTACATCTTAATWTACCTACATAACTCCTTCTTCTTATGCATGACTTATTGTAAAAGGAAARAGCTCAAAACTTTGACCAAAAAAGTTTGAAGAATTTTACGGTAAAACAACAACAAAACAACAACAACAACAACAAAAAAAAAATGAAAGGTTTAATTTTAGTCGGTGGTTACGGTACCAGATTGAGACCATTAACTTTGACTGTTCCAAAGCCATTGGTTGAATTTGGTAACAGACCAATGATTTTGCATCAAATTGAAGCTTTGGCTGCTGCTGGTGTCACTGATATTGTTTTGGCTGTTAACTACAGACCAGAAGTCATGGTTGAAACTTTGAAAAAATACGAAGAAGAATATGGTGTTTCTATCACYTTTTCTGTTGAAACTGAACCTTTAGGTACTGCTGGTCCATTGAAATTGGCTGAAAAAGTTTTGAAAAAAGATGACTCTCCATTTTTCGTTTTGAATTCTGATGTCATTTGTGATTACCCATTCCAAGAATTGGCTGATTTCCACAAAAACCACGGTGGTAAAGGTACCATTGTTGCCACTAAAGTTGATGAACCAAGTAAATACGGTGTTATTGTTCACGATATTGCTACTCCAAACTTGATTGATAGATTTGTTGAAAAACCTGTTGAATTTGTTGGTAACAGAATCAATGCTGGTCTATATATTTTGAACCCAGAAGTCATTGATTTGATCGATTTGAAACCAACTTCTATTGAAAAGGAAACTTTCCCAATTTTGGTTGAAGATAAATCTTTGTACTCTTTTGATTTGGAAGGTTACTGGATGGATGTTGGTCAACCAAAAGATTTCTTGGCCGGTACCGTTCTATATTTGAACAGTTTGTCTAAAAGATTGCCTGAAAGATTGTCTAAAGAAAAATACGTTGTCGGTAACGTTTTGATTGACCCAAGTGCAAAAATTGCTCCAACTGCTAAAATCGGTCCAGATGTTGTTATTGGTCCAAACGTCGTTATTGGTGATGGTGCAAGAATTGCCAGATCTGTTATTTTGTCCAATTCCCACATTAAAGACCACGCTCTAGTTAAAAACACTATTGTTGGATGGAACTGTACTGTTGGGAAATGGGCCAGAACCGACGGTACCACTGTTTTGGGTGACGATGTTGAAGTCAAAGATGAAATCTACGTTAACGGTGGTAAAGTCTTGCCTCACAAAACCATTGGTGCTAATGTCGAAAAAGAATCCATTATTATGTAATTGAAGAAATATAAAAAAAAAGAATTCTATGATTGCTCTTTTTTTTTTTTTTTGTTACACCTGTTTGCTTCATTGACTGAAAACAAATTACACTAGACATAATAAAAATAAAAATAAGATTAAGAATAATAATAATAATAATAATAATGAAATTGTAAAAAATGCCCTTATATAAGCTGATATATAATTTTGAAATGTAAATTGATCAAAAGCTGAAGAAAATCACTAATGTTATCTAAACCAATCAAGCAAAGTACTACTGTTTATTTTGATACTATKTAACAATCATAATTGTATCTAAAAAGCCTAATCTTTGTGGTTTGCAAGAACTCGTCCTTGTTAGCTCAGTTGGTAGAGCGTTCGGCTTTTACGCAAAGCAAGGAACCGAAATGTCAGGGGTTCGAGCCCCCTATGAGGAGTTCTTACTATATTTTTTTTTATTGCACCTYTTTATTATTTAGGTATTAGTTGTAATGTCACTTTTGGCATAACGGATCTGATGAAGAGCACCACTCATTGGGATCGCTGATTTCTTTACTGTTATATGTGGAGTAAGTGTGAACAAAACTTAGCTCAAAACTTAGCTCAAAACTTAGCTCAAAACTTAGCTCAAAACTTAGCTTAAAACTTCTCTCGAAGCGTCTTTTCTTAGCACAAAACGGCCAGGCATGAATTTTTTTTTTTTGTAAAGATGAACCTACCACAACTGCTTAGAACAAAATGGTAAAAACAGATGCACTAAATTTTTTAATCTTTTTCTTGAAGTGGCTTGCTTTTCGGTTTATAACAACCAAAAAGTACTTTTGAATCCATAATTGGTAATCAGAACAAACAAATGCGCGCCTCAATTTCAATCTTGGATTATAATATTGAAAAGCCCAACGCCTATAATAGAGCTATATAATAAACAACAACTTAGCTATTCATATCATTGATGTCTTTTTAGTCAAACTCCAATGTTTTAAAACTGAATTGTTAACATTAGTAATGTTTATAATGGCTAAAATGAGCYCAAATTTTAAGAACTCGTCCTTGTTAGCTCAGTTGGTAGAGCGTTCGGCTTTTAAGCAAAGCAAGGAACCGAAATGTCAGGGGTTCGAGCCCCCTATGAGGAGTTCTTAATATATTTTTTTTGTTTTTGCATTTTTTTAAGTTTGTTAGGGTAACGAACAAACCTTTCCAATGACATTTTCGTGTTTTTTTTGCCAGTACCATATGCTGACGCGCCCATTAGCTTTCCATTTTTTGTTGAGTGATGAGTGTTTTTAGTAGTTTTATATTTTTTCTTAGTGGAAAGAACACAACAACATCGATCGATTTAGTTCATTTATAAGCAACTTTTGAAGCAACTTTGGATCACAACTTTGGATCACAAYTGTTTAAACAGTTGGTAAATCCAAAAAAAATAAAAATATAGGGCAATATCAACTCACAGGCACATTCTGTATCTACTTAAAGCTTAGCATCGAGATGTCGAAAAGAAACAGCACCCAGATGGCCGAGTTTGGTAACTCTCAAATTTATGAAGACTTGGCTTCACTAGTAAACACGGCAAACCTGCCTGCTTCTCAGCGTAAGAATCTTTCAAATTTGAGCTTACATGAACATCTACCCAACAAAGAAGCAGCTCGAGTCAAGCTGGAAGCCCATCAATCTCTTCAGGATGTTTCACAACAAACGAAGAAACGGAAAACGGATAATGCCTCTGGGAATATGATGACCCAATACGACACAGTTCCTTCAGAGTCTGTTARTCCAGAGAGTGTCTCGCAAACTGCAGAAGCAGGTTTTATCAAGAAAGTTGTACTGAAAAATTTTATGTGTCACGAGAATTTTTACATGGATTTAGGTCCTGGATTAAATTTTATTGTTGGAAACAATGGGTCAGGAAAATCTGCCATTTTAACGGCAATAAGCATTTGCTTAGGGGCCAAAGCCACCACCACCAACAGGGGGAATTCTCTGAAAGATTTGATCAAAACAGGGCGCAATCAAAGTAAAATTCAGGTGATTTTGAATAACGAAGGAATGAATGCGTTTGAACCGGAAACTTATGGGAATGAAATTATCATTGAAAGAATTATCAAAAAAGACGGGCTGACACAATATAAGATACGATCTGAAAACATGAAAGAAATATCTGGGAAAAAAAAAACACTAGATAATATTGTCGATTATTTTAGTATTCCGGTGACCAACCCAATGTGCTTTTTATCGCAAGATGCCGCCAGATCCTTTTTAACGGCAAGTACACCAGCTGATAAATACTCTCACTTTATGAAAGGTACGTTGATCGAAGAAACATCCGAAAATCACCATGAAATCATCAAAAAGATTGACAGCATCAGAAACACTTTGCAACTACATCAAGCGCATGTGAGAAGCTTACTTAATGACCATAACGCAGCGAAAAGTTTATACCAAAGTATGAGATCTAACGTTAGTTTGCTTGAAAAAAAAAGAAACTTGCAGGGGAAAATGATATGGCTCAACGTCGAAGCCAATGAAAGGGTGAAAGGAAAGTTAACAGAACGGATACAATTGTACGAAAAGCAAATAAAAAACTGTGAAACAACTATTGAAACAAACAATAACGCGATTTGTGAAATAAACGAACAATCAGTACAATTTGAAAATGAATTAATTGACATTCAAACAGAATTAAACAAAAAAGTTGTCACTTCGAAAAACTGGGAGGCGGAAGTTAAAGAGAAAGTTAATCAAGGTAAAATAGAGCAGGGAAATGTGGAAACTGCTCAAGAAGACTTGAACAATTCTCGAGCACTACTGGATAAAACAAACAAAGTTTACCAGCAAAAAAGGCTTCAAAGTGAAAAGGCAAGTGATGAAAACCAAAATAAACAACGTGCACAGATTGAAAAACTTGCTCATCAAATTGAAGAAGTCGAACTTGAACATTCAGCCTTGGCTTCTGAAATATCTAGTTGGGAAGAAAAGAAAGCTTCTTATACCGAACAATTTTCTAGAGCCAAATACTCATTGACTCAATCTATTGAAAAGAATAAAAGTGAACTCAGACAAATATCCAGCTCTGATAATGATATTCATAATTCGTTTCACCCAAAGATGAAGCAAGCTCTACAACTGATTAAGCAATATGTCGAACTGGGCAACTTCAAATCTGCGCCCATTGGACCTCTGGGATTGTACGTGACCATCAAAGAGGACTTTGCAAAAGACTGGTCTAGTGCAATTCAGAATTCTTTAAATAAAACATTGAGATCATTTGTGGTATCTAGTGTTGATGACGAAAACAAACTAAAATCRATTTTGGCTAAATTTCGTATTGAAGCTCAGATTATCAATAGAAGAATGAAGACATTTGATTATTCCATGGACTGTCCTCGAATGAAATATCCAACAATTGCTGATGCATTAACTTTTGACAACAGAGAAGTTGAATGCACTTTTGTCGATCTAAATTCCATTCACACAGTTGGTTTGATTGCAGACAGACATGTGGCAAGAAAGGTTTTGAAATCAGGCGTCAGAAACTTGAGAATGGTGCTTTCGATCAAAACACAAAATAGTATTTTCAGATCTTCTGCCTATGGGTCCARTTTTAGTGTTGACACAATCAACAATATATCTCCTGTTGTYACCATGAAAACTGTAGCTCAACAGGACTACGGTGCCTATTACCGGTCTGCAATTCAAGAAGAAGAGGCTCAACTTAACGAACTGAAACAAAAGCATAACGACCAACTAAGAGAAGCAACAGCTGAACTGAAGCGCCTTCTTGGTCAAAAAAACAATTTGTTCAACAAGAAACGGTACTGGATTGATGAAAAAACAAACATAGAGCTTGAACTAAAAAAAGTGGTTGATGCTGCTGACTTGGAAATGTTGCAACAGCAGATAGAAACCCAGCAAGAAACCATCTCATTGAATGAGAGAGTCATTGAAGAATTAAAATTCAAGCTTGCTGAAATTCTTGACGAAATTTCGCCTGTTGAAAAATCTTACATTGCTGCTAAAGAAGAGCAACAGCTTGTGGCCAATGCGTACAATGAGAAGAAGCGTCTGTTGAATAAAAATTCAGTAGAAGTTTCCAATCAGCAGGATGCAATAGTGCGAGAACAACGGAACATCACCAAATTAAAGAACAGAATAGACCAGTACGAAACCGAACTGGAAACCATGGAAAACGGTATCGGAAAAGTATTAGAAGCTGCCGAAGCGCATTGTCCTAGGGAAGTTGCTGACGCTTTGGACGTGGGTGCTAGCAAGGAGGAGGTGGAAGAGGAACTTCATAGGGTTGAAAGGCAAATTAAAGTTTCTGAAAAGAATTTAGGTATGTCACACGAAGAGGGCAGAGAACTTTACATTCAAACCAAAGAAAARTTTGACATAGCAAGAAAGAGAGTGCACGAACTTGAAGAAGGAGTGGATTATTTGGCCACCTCTGTTCAAAGCAGGCTAGACGCGTTGTCTATTGCGCAAAAAGCAACATGTTTAAACGCAGATGTTGACTTCAAAAGATCTTTGAGATTTAGAGATTTTTCTGGTTCTTTGGATTTTGATAACGAAAAAAAAGCGTTGAGGGTTTTTGTTCAAACTAGAAATGACGTAACTGCCAGAGATGTTGATACGTTATCTGGTGGGGAGAAGTCCTATTCCCAAATTTCTTTGCTTTTGGCTACCTGGAAACCAATGAAATCAAGGGTCATTGCGCTAGACGAATTTGATGTTTTTATGGACCAAGTTAACAGAACCATTGGTACGAGGCTAATCATGTTTAAGTTGTCGTCCAATTTGAGAATGCAAACTATAATCATCACACCACAAGACATTAGCAAAATAGCCAACTTGGAAGAGCAGAAGAATGTGCAAATCATGAGGATGACTGATCCCGAAAGACAGAATAACTCAGCATTTCATAATCGTTCATAAAACTGTAAAGTGCAAGCCTGGAGATATAAGAGTAAACAAGAACTTGAATATCAAAAATTTATATAGTATATGTGTGTCAAAGGTTTCAATCATCTTATTTRTCTGTTTGACTTTCATCGTCATCGTCATCGTCATCGTCATCATCTTCTTCTTCATCAGAAGAAAATTCTTCGCCCAACTCTTTCAACCTGTYTCTGTACTTCTTGTTGCTTTCGTCCAACTCATTCACAAGCAACGTCAGTTCATCCAACTCTGTATTGTCTGATGTTTGTTTCTTGTATTTTTCCAAAGCCGTTTGCAGGCTTACTATTTCTTCGTGGTGCYTCTCCTCAATTGCTTGAAGTTCAGTTTTTGATTTTTGTTGGGCATCGTTTTGTATAGTTGTCAATCTTGCGACWTCGTTTTTCAGTTTTTCATTTTCCAGCTCTGACTGCTCTAAAGAAGATTTTAGTTTATTGTTTATGACATCTGATTCGTCTTTCTGCTTACCTATTTCCAACAATTCGCTGATTTTCGTTTCCTTTTCAGACAGTTTCAGTTTTAAGCTCTCAACTTCTTTGCTCAAATCCTCCTGCTCCTTCTCTATGGTTTGATGACTGCTTTGAGTTTGTTGCATTAGTGCCTCCATTTCTGTCGTCTTTTCAGCCCAAAGTTTTTTGTTTTCAGTTGTTTCTGCCTCTGCCATTTGCAGTTTTGACTTTAAATTGTCAATTTCAACCTGCAGGTCCTTCTTTTCTTGAGAGGCTACTTCAGACTGCTTTTGTTTTTCTTCTTCAAAAATTTTCAGTTTTTCTGCGCAAGCTTCAAGATCATTGCTCAATCTTTCAACTTCAGCAGCAGATTTTTCAATGTCAGAATCTTTCAAAGAAGCTGYGTCCTTTAGARACCTCAATTGCTCAAGAAGGTCTTCTATTTTATTYTTATGCTCWTTTTCAATATTTTTTAGTKCTTCTAAATTGACATTTTTTTCAGATTCAAACTTACTGTGAAGATCTTTCAAATCGCGTWGTTCTTGTYCTAAATCAAACACTTTTGTGTTGAGTGAGGAAATTTCAGACTCTTTCAAAGTCAAGGCAGTTTCCAGCTTTTCAATTTCTGCCGATTCTACGGAAAGTTTTTTCAGMTTTTCAGTGACTTCTTCTTTCTCTAAATTTAGCTTCTKAATAGTCTTTTGATGATTGGTAATTTCTGCTTTTAAAAGTGTTATTTCTTTTTGATTATCTTGCTTAGTTTGATCAGCAGTGTGCTTTTCAGAGTCTACTTGAGCTTCAAGAGTGCTTACCTTGTCGGACAAGCTTTGAATTTTTTGTTCCTTCRAAGATATTGAGTTTTCAGCCTCTAAGATTTTTTCCTTCAAAGCATTTARTTCAGTTGCATTATTTTCCATGTCAGATAATGCACTTTTGTACTTTTCAGATGCCAATGYAAGCTCTTTCTCTTTCTTCKCCAAGGCTTCATTGCTTGAAGCAAGTTCGAGAATACGTTCTGCAATYAAAKCATCTTTCTCACTTACCTTTTGAGTTGCTTGTGTCACGTCTTTTTTACTTACATCCAGSTCTTCTTTTATTTCAGTCAAACGTTTTTGGGTCTCGCGAAATTTAGTTTGAACCTCTGCAATATTGTTTTCCAAAGTTGTTGTTGTCGCCAAGTTATTTGCTTCTTTTTCTGCAAGTTGCTCTTCAAGTTTACCAATTTTTTCAACGTATGATTGAGTTATTGAATTTGACCCTTCGTTCAACATTTTTCTTTCCTTTTCAAACTCGGAAATTTTGGTACTCAATTCTTTCTTCAATCTGTTTAGCTCAAGTCTTAAGGATTCGATTTCTTTTTCCTGGCTTTTAATAGTAACATCATTGTTTTCCGCCAAAAGTTTCTTGTCATTTTCCAAAATTTTGAACTTGGCTTTCACATCTTCAAGTTCTGTATTGGCTGCAGAAAGAGAACTTTGCAGAGAAATTTTCTCTTCTTTCAAAGCTGAAACTTCTTGGGTTTTCAACGTTAAAGTTTCTTTTGTAGAGTCATTAGATTTCTCCAGTGAATGCAATTTTTCTTCCAAGAATGACGCACTACTTTTGTACTGTGTCTCAACACTTTGTAAAGAAGTTATTGTTGTTTTTGCAGACGCAAGCTCAGCTTCCAAGTTTTCGCATGTTTGTTTCAATTCATCAATGTCTTTGATTTTTTCACCCAGTTCTTTGCTCTTTATGTTAATTTCAGACTCAACTTTACTTTTATGCTTGCCCATTTYTTCGAGAGATTTTTGAAGCTCTAAAACCTTTTGCTGATTTTCTTCAAGATTGGAGTGGTTCTGCGCCTCAAGTTTTTCTATTTTCAGTTTGTGTTCCGATAGTTCAGACTTCAATGACTCGAGTTGTGCTTGCAAGGCTGTTTTTTCGACATTCAGATTTGTTAAATTAGTTGAAGTTTCAGAAAAGTTTGCTTCCAAAGCTTCTTTTTCTGCTTGTAGTAAAGCTACTTTTTCGGCTGAATTTGCTAATTTTTGTTTAGCCGCATCAAGCTCAGATGATATTGATGATTTTTCAGACTKTARATTGTCAAGTCTTTTGTTTGATTCAGTAATGTCATTTTCATAGGTTGAAATAACATTATCTTTTTCAGCTAACTTGGCTTGCAATGATTCTATTTGTTTTTTTAAATYYTCATTCTCTGATTTAAGAGAAGTTGACACACGATCAAACTCTGCARTTTTCTCATTAGTGTGAAATAAGTTTTTCTCTTTTTCTTCCTCCATTTTTTGGAGTTTTTGTTCAGAAACTTGCAAGTTGTCTGTAACTTYTTTCAAATCCTTCTCCAATATCCTTYTCTCTTCATTTGCCATTTCCAARTTTTYTTTAAAGCCGGAGAGCTCTGAGGAAGTTTCCGTTTTGCAATCTGAAAGTTGCCCAAGTGTTTTGTCCAGCTCAATTTTCAAAGTTTTGATCATTTCATCAAGTGTCTCCTTTTCCTTTTCAACGCCTTCGTAAGAGACAGTCGCTTCCTTTATTTTTCCAAGTAAATTGGTTTCGATGGACTTTTGTTTCTCCAATTGAGAATTCAGGTCCTTTGATTTTTCTTGAAGTTCTGCAATAACAACGTCTTTTTCACCGTTTGCACTTTCAAGTAGAGAAACGCTTTTCTTTAAAAATTCAACTTGCTTTTCAAAGTCTTCCAGGCGAGTACTTGTTTCACCAGCCTCTCTTTCAAATGTGGCAACCGATGCTTCAAGTTCTTCAGTTCTCGTCTTCAATTGATCGTGAACTAAACCTTTTTCTGCTGCTGTAGCTTTCAAATCTTTCAATTCACCTTCTAACTCATTTATTTTAGCGGCATACTCTTTCTGAACTTTCTCCAACTGTGAATTCTTTGCTGCCAGTTTCTCTTTKGTCAAGTCCAATTCTTGCTCAAAGGAGTCAAAGCTTGTCAGTAAATCGTCATTTTCGGTTTTCAATGCGTCCCTTTCCTCACTCACTTCCTGCAAATCGGATTTAGCTTGTTCCAATTCAGCTTCCATTTTACTGATAGAGTCCAAATGCTCGGTGTTCTTGGAGCGATTTTCCCGCTCCAAACTTTTGTAATCCGCAGCTAGTGACTTCAATTTTTCTGTAAGCTTGGGCAATAAGGCATCGTGACTCGCAAATCTAGACTTGATATCATTTAGTTCCTTTTCCAATTGGTCTCTGCTGGTTTCCGAATCAGATATTTGACGTTGCAAGTCAGCCAAGTTTGATTTCAGTGTATTGATTTCAGCGTCTTTTGTTTGAATAACAGCGTCATGCTTTGCTTCTTCTTCTTCAGCAATTGTTTTGGAAACATCAATAGATTTTTTCAGCTCTTTGATTTTATCCKCAGTAGTCGACTTTTCTTTCATCAAGGTCATAAGTTCTTTGCTCATTTTGTTGATCCCGGCTTCTGCCTTTTCTTTGTCTTGAGAGCTAACCTCAAAATTTTTTCTCAACTGCTCCAACTCGCTAACTTTGGAGTTTAATTGTGATTTCAGCAATTGAATTTCAGCTTCACTTTTTGTTTTGCTGCTCAATAGATCTGTTTTTTCCTTTTCAAGAGCAGCGAGTGCAGATGCTTTAGCATCGAAATCTTGTTTCAACTTTTGTAACTCGCTTGCTACGGTTTCTTTTTCTGCCGTTGAATCAGACAGTTTTTTTTGCAAAGCCAAATGTTCATCACCAATAACTTTCAGCCTTTCTTCAAGGGTTTCTATTTTTGCATTAGTTGAAACCTCCAAATCAGAATAACGGTGTGTTAATTGACTAAAATCTTTTTGTACATTTTCAAAAGTTTCGTAGGTCAATTTCTCCTGAGGGTCAACAGATGGATCATGGGTCAAAGCTGCCTCAATCTGCTCATGATGCAATTTTACAAGCTTGACAAAAACCGGAGAAAAATATATTTCAGGCAAACCAGTTTCATCAAAGGTTGGCTTGGCCAAATCCAAGTTAATAGATTTTTTGAAAATATCACTCTCGAGGAATTGCTTTACCCTTGATCTATAGTTGTCTGAACTAATTGATCTGCTTAACAGTCCGTGATACTCAGATCTGGGAATTGGTGATTTTTGTGTAGAGAACTCATAAGCAACACCGAGAACCATTGTTGCTAAACATTTGACATCAACGTTATCTTCATGAACCTTTGTGCAGTAACTTAGAAACTGCTTTACATTACTTTTTGAGCTTAAAACCCCGTTCGCAGCATCAAAATCTTCAAACAACCAAAYAACTAGCAACGAAAGATAAGAAAACGAGATTCTAATGTCTTTCATTGTCAAGCACGTTAAAAATAGTTCACATAAAGTTTCTAGAGAGTTGCTCTCTGAAAGTGTTCCATTTAAAGTTTGGACCATTTTTTTCAAATCTTTTGAATTTTCCGCGTTGTCAAACAAGTATAGCAAAAAATCAACTGCAAAGTAAAGTTTATACGGGTTCAATGAAAGATCTGGGTTGTACTCTAAAAGGGTAGTGAAAACGTTGGTATTCTTGCCCTGCACTTCAAACAAATTTTTATCCATCTCACCATTAAATTCGGCAATTTGGCTGGTTAAAAAAGACAATTGTAAATTTGTATTTTTGTACRAGTAAGCTTTCATACAATTGGAAGCAGTCACTCGAATATCAAAAAAATGCACAGAGTTGATATTCATAAACCAGTGCAAAAGAAGCCTCGTCACTGGAACTAACGGAACATCTTTGGTATTCGGAGACGGCATTGAAGGATCAATCATGGGAACATCTATTTGACCAAATTTTTCCTGCAGCGCGGAGTTTCCCCTTATTATCATAGAAGCACAGTCCAATGAGAATGGCCTCACTGCTTTTGGTGTCTTATTGTAAAAGGCTAACTGCAGTGTAAGCATCAAAACTCCAGAATCAAATAAAATCTTTTGGTGAATAGCCGTGTTTTTATTTCCAGGTTCAACCAACATTTCCATTATAGAAAATAATGTTTGCAAGTTCAAAATTCTCTGTTCGTTCCAGTAAAAATCTTCATTTGGATCCAGTATTTCTTGTAAAAGTTTTGCAACTTGCAAAGCACTTCCAGATTCCAAAAACAAAGTTTGGTTTGCTGTATTGTATTTCAAAATGTTGCTTATAAGGGAAAGACAATCATTCACCACCAAACTACCCCTTATCCCTCCCTCTTCTAAAATAATGCTCAAAAGTTTCTCAAAAATATTTTCAAAAGCAACCAAAGATTGTATATGCGTGTTGCCATTCACAATGGCCATAAGCAACAAAATCGCTTCATCCCTGATGGCGTCATTAAAATCATTYAGCAAGGAGACCAACTGAGAAATGGCTGTTGGAAAATTAATAATGGCCTCTCTTGTTCTTGAAGGTCTTGTGGCAACCAATGCTTCTAAAATCTGAATGGTATAAACCTTCAAGTGAAAGTTTCCCAATGTCATCAATTCAAAAATAATTTTCATCAAGTTTGGACTTTGAATCAACGCATCSGCAATCCACAAAGAAAACTGGTCAAGAGGTTCTTCCTCTTGTTTCATCACCAAGGGAGATGGGTATTTCCCGTTTTTCAATCTCGAGTTTTGGGAAATCCAGCCCCGGGTCTTGTCCTCTTCACCTTCTCCTCTAATAAACAAAATCAAAAGTGTCTCCAAAATTGCTCTGCCGGTTTCCAGATCTTCATAGTCCTTTTCCAAAGTGTTGATCAAAGGTTTCAACCCTGATGCAATAACAGCTTCTCTGTATTGTCTGCTAAACGATTTCAATCCTAGCACAGCGGATCTTCTATCGCTAATAAGTGTAGAATTCTCCACTCGATCACATAGAGTCGGGATCGTGTCTTCGGCCGATTGTTGTTTGGGTGGTTGTATAAAACCTTGAAGAATATCCATCTTAAAGGTGTCTTCWCAATAGCACTCTAGTAAAGAATTCTTTCTTGTATATATGAGTTTACTTTTGTTTTTTGTTTTTTGTTTTTTTTTTTTTTCTCTCTTTGCTTACCAATTGATAACAATTTATGTGATCATTTAGCCATATGTTATAAAGAAACCTTTCCGCCAAATACATTTCCTAAATGTTTTAATGCTTTTCTTCTCTTAGTTGAACGAGTTTGTTTGTTTTTTTTTTTGTTTGTTTGTTCTTATTTTTTTTTTCCAAGAACAAACACGTGAGATTTTTGATGAAGCAAAAGGCAACATTTTGCTTCCATAAAAGTGGCACGTCATCGTACAGTGGTGGTTTGTTTCTTCACCACCACAGTTTCTGTATTTCTTTTTGGTTTGTTGCGATCAGGAAGATAATAATTGATTAGAATGCAAAACGAAAAACATGAAAACGCGTCAGCATGAAKTGTACCTTCAAGTTCACARTTACAGTGAGATTTGTTTTCATAAAGAGCAAATCCACTGACTGTYTTTATCTTTAACTTTCGATAACTGTACCGTGGMAAATGAAATGTTTCAGTTGATGAGGCAAACCGTAAAAAAAAAAAACGTTTTATTCCAAGACCCGTTGCGTTGTCCACATATTTTYTAAGCAATGAGTACCGCCGAGTTTTATGCAAATCCTAACAAGATTACGGACGAAAACACAGTATACASCAGCTCACTGCCCAACTTTGACATCAGAGAATTCAAAATAACRGAAGACTGGAATGGAAGGCCGGCTAGCGAGTGGTCTTGGAAGGCCATCAACGTATTGCTGTCAAAGATAGAGCTCTATGAAAAGCAGTTATACCATTCAAGAACAATTGGTAGAAAGAGCATCAAAGAGTTTATCCCTTTGAACAAGCTAATAGATTTTTGTAATGAGAGTTTTGGGTACAATGGCTGGAATACAGAAGTAACCCACGTCATATCAAATAAAGTGGAAAAACCAGCTTCACAGGAGGAGTTGCTTAAAAGACAAAATAAAACGGAAGAAACGGCAGAAGCGGAAGTGAACGACCAAGAACTTGATGGAACATCAATGAAATATCAGGTTGTTACTGAGACAAAAGTCAAATTTATATTGAAAGACGGTACAAATGTGCATGCGTTGGGATTTGCGCAACACACTTCCTTTTCTTTAGTCAGATCTATGGAAAGAAGCAAGAAAGAGAGTGTTAACAAAAGCCTCAAGAATGCAATTCTAAGTTTTGATACCGTGGCCACAGAGTACGAAAACAAGCTAGACTCTAACTTTTACCAAGACGGATTGTACGGCTCCAAAAATTACGTGGCTAAGAAAGAAACTATAGGCGAATAACTTGTCTTTTAGTGAAGCCTTTTTTGT
>LPNM01000006.1:708074-720746 GCA_001747045.1 Hanseniaspora osmophila | reverse complement strand
TTTTTCTTTTCTAATATTTTTGGTAAGCCTTGCATAAGGTTTTTCACGTCAGTTTAGTGTAGATGAGGTAAGTAATTCGCTAAAGTTTGCAATTCAGATATGATTATGTGGATTTTAGCACAGTTCGTCACATTATATGGTTAGATATTCAATCGAGAGCTACCAGAAAGGCTGATTACAACAAGTGGCTGAAAATGGGTAAAGTTAAAAGAAGAAGAAACAACAATAGAGCAAACCCGTTGGGGTCGAAAACCACGAACAACAAAGAAGAAGCCAAATATGTTACAAGAATCAATACTTTGATGAAAAACTTGGAAAGTGTGGTACCAAATGAGAGAGTCATGGCATTGAACACTATCACGCTACTTTGCGAAGAAGAAAAATGGAGAGCCATGTTTTTGAAACAAAAATTGGTGTCGATTTTGTTGCAAAAATTGATTAATGACTCTAATGACGAAATTGTTGTTGATTCCACTGGCCTTTTAAGAAACATTTGTATTGAAGAAGGATATGATGTTTGCACATATTTGTGGAGAAACGATTTTTGGGTGACAATAACTAGTGCGATTGGAAAAATCACCAAGTCTTTAAAAGCCCTTCAAAACAACTCAACTAATGCCACATACAATGATAAAAACGGGAAAGAAGGGAAAAGACTTTTGTTTGATTATGCCGACAATTTGATCAGCTGCATCAATGCTTTAACAAATGGAAGTGAAGATATACTGAATGACATTTTGGAAAACAAGTTGAGCATATTATTGGAGTTTGTTGTTGAGTGTTTGCAGTACATATCTTCCTCAACAGAATCCAACCTTCCAGTAAACTTGTACAACTCTCTCTTGGATTTGATTTATGATTTCAGTTCTGAGTCTGCTGATTTTGTGCAAGCCTTGGGAAGCCACGCTTATTTGTCCACCTTTATAGCCGAATTGTTTAACAAAGTGAATGACAAATCAAACACCTTTAATGAACAGGAAAAA
Organism: Hanseniaspora osmophila; assembly: GCA_001747045.1. Classification (NCBI taxonomy): domain Eukaryota; kingdom Fungi; phylum Ascomycota; class Saccharomycetes; order Saccharomycodales; family Saccharomycodaceae; genus Hanseniaspora; species Hanseniaspora osmophila. The sequence goes on along the minus strand of LPNM01000006.1, from coordinate 719,763 downwards.
CTACTGGGGAACGATTTGACCAAAATATTGGTTGAAGGTATCAGRTTGCAGCTATGCGACATGGAGCTTTCTTATACAGATGCGAATGTCATTGCCCAGCAGTGCATTGAAATYATTACTAAAATTGATTTGCACCAGATCAAAAGCGATTTGAGCAGCACAGAAGAAGAAGATTTGGTCAATGGCTCAATYAAACAGGAAAATGTKGGGAAAAAACTTAAAGAAATCACCAAAAGAAAAGAAAATGCAATGATGAAGGTACAGGCCGTGGAAATTGGCGTTGACATTATAACAGCTGTATTAGAGATTGTTGGTAGTAATATTGAACAACAACAGGRACAAAACAAGATAAAACATTCTACAAACAGCATCGAAATTTTGGAGCAAACTTTCAACATTTTACCACAATTTTTGCATGAAGTTTTTACTGTTTTAGAACTAGTGCAAACCAGAGTTTTCATCTGCTGGAACAATTTTCTGTGGGTGTTACTGAGTATTTCTGGCCAAGGTGTTTTTGCTATGGATGCTTCAGCTTCGTGGAAGCTTCTTGTACAAGACATGAACGCAGAGACAGCTAATGAAAATGACGTTTCTTTCCAAATCACAAAATACGGCTGCYTGTGGGCTTTACTAAAGTCCGACTGTCCTCAGTTTTTGCAAGAAACAAGCATCAACGCTTTGGAGCTGGCCGAAAAGCTTATTAATCTTTACAAACAAAAYGAGAGCGAAGAGYTRCACCAAAGACTTATTGGGTGTTTGACCWCTTTAAGCAAACAATCTGTGGAACTGAACTCTTTGATTGGAGATTTTTTTGTTCTTTCTTTGCTTTCTACAGACGAGAAATCTGCCAGATGCTTGTGTGACGTTGTCAATTCRATTTTTGAAATCTATGCTGACAAAAGCTATGCATATGACAAACCCGTTTTCCAGGATAGACAATACTTGAACCAACTGTCAACAGTGATACTTCCGAGATTGAAAACTGTATTCAAATTGGTGGACAGAAACAAAGACGCTGGTTTGAAARATTTCTGCACTGGGACTTTTGCCACTCTAGAAAAATTCATYCATTACAAAAAAACTGAGTGAGTCGGGCGTTTTGTTGGTGAATCTCTTGATCATWTTACTATTCTGATCTTATAGTGTGTGATTGATTGTTTGTTTGTTATATAATTTTCGAGTAGGTCTGTATACACGAACTTGTACACTAGCCATTTAATAATTGCAATAACTATTACAAACACCTTGAAGTGTTTTTGTTTTTGTTTTACACTCAAAATATCATTTAGGGTATAATTTTGCCTGATCCAAGACTTTTTGGGTATATTCCGTTTTGTTTCTACTGAAAGCTTTCCATGCAGGTTCTTGTGCTGGGGAGTTTGGGTTAGGGTTGTCTAGGAGAGATTGCACACCCAAGACTATTTGTTTCAATGTTATTGCTGGTCTCCAGTCTTGATCTTCGTTCAATATACTCAAGCAAACCGTACCACTTGGGTAAATATTTGGATGGTAGAATGCAGCTGGAAATCTGACTTTTGGCGGTTTACTTGGGTAATCGTTTGGGTATTCGATTGTTATTGGATATACGGCGTTGCCCCATATAGTGTTGTCTTTGCCCGGGATACCTGCTTCCCATTTCTGCATGTTCAAGGTTCCATCAGAAGCCTTTGTTGGTTTTGCCCAGAAGCCAAATGGGTGATCTTTTCTCCATTTCTTACGTTCTTCTTGCAGACGTTGTAAACATAAACTCGACATCTTTAAATAGCTTGGTGAATAAAATGAAGGTGGGCAATGTCTAAATGTTTTTTCCGTTGGTTTTTTAGTTTCTAGATGTAAATGTATAAAGTGGTGACGTTTGTGATGGAACGACTGATTGTTTACTCATTGGCAGATATTGGAAATGAATGTTGGCGACTCGAAAAACTTTAGCGAAAGGTAAAAAAAAAAAAGAAAAATTAACAAAAAAAAAAAATTAACAAAAAAAATTAACAAAAAAGACACAAAGAAGGGAACAAAGTCTCATCTGCTCAAACAGCAGTGGAGGTTTTTTTCAACACGAAAAAAGATGATGATTGATATAKTTAATATTTTTGATGCAACTTGACGACAAGTTTTCTTTATGGTATGATGCAGGTGATTTGAGAGCTATGAAAGCTATRAAAGCTAGCAGAAAACAAAACACACAGAAAAAGCAAGATTGCTTTCTGAAAAAAAAAGAAGATGAGCGATATAGATGAATTAGACAGCTACTTGATAGACGAGGAACCAGAATTACCTTCTTTGCAAGAGCTAGATCAGTCCAAGAAAGCTGAACAGGGGAATACGAATGCGAGTGGAACGGTTACCGACAGTTATTTGGGTACAGATCTTAAAAAAGACGATGAGCTTCCAGGAAAAGATTTGTATGAAAACGCTTTGCACAATAAGGGAAATCCAAACACGGGTGTAAACGCAAAGGGAACTGAAACWGGCAGAGTGCAAGAGGATGAAYTGTTGARCTCTTTGGAACAGGAATTTAATAAAGTGTTTATCAAAAATCAAAATCAAAATCAAAATCAAACAAAAAAATCTGACACCTCCGGAGACACAGCAGCAAACGAGTTTCAAGAATTACTGAAAATGATTTCTGATGCTTCAAAGTCRGATCTAACCGGTTCAAAAGAGAGTTTGCAACATTTAAACATAAGCAAAACCAGTGATYCATCATTYACTTTGCYAAACTCTAATGCCACWACAAGCACTGATTTCAGAGATATCATGAACAACACTTTAGGCAGACTCAAAGAAAACAGCACCAAAATCGACAYTGATTTGAAAAACCAACAACAACAACAACAACAACAACAACAACAACAAAAGAAAAAAAATAGCAAYACAAAAGGCTCTCAAACCAAGGACGACATTTTGGCACAATTGTTGGACCAGTTAGTCAGTGATGATGGCGAYAATGACSACGATGRGATTGGAAATGATGGAAACATGATGGATAATGCGATTTTGAAAATGTTGGATCAGATGTGCACAAAGGATGTTTTGTACCAACCGATGAAAGAAATGCAGATTAATTTTCAAGAGTGGTTGAAAAAAAACGGGGCCGATGATTTCAGCACTGAAGAATGGGACAGATACATGAAACAGAACCAGTGCATCAACAACATAGTGAAAATCTACGAGCTTCCAGACTACACAAATGACAAATATGTTTCTCAGGTGACTGACCTTTTAGACGAATTGGAGTCTCTTGGAGACACACCGGAAGAAGTTGCGTCTAATGGGACCTTTGCTTCTGCCGGTACAAACAGTGGCGCCTCGAACAGCAACAATAATAATGAGGGCATGCAGCTAGACGAAAAGGCCCTGGAGAATTTGGACCAGGAACTCCAAGAAAACTGCCAGCAGCAGTGAACTATATATAATCTGCAAGCTCGATTGGGTGTCATCAACACTGTTCATAGCTCAGTGCCATAGCATAAACTGATTTTTAGCCCTTGTATGTGTGGTTCAATAGGTTTACAAATGGTTGAGTGTGTGGGTGTGTGGATGCTATAACTTTACCAAAACATCACGTGAACACAGAATTGCAAGATTCTAATTTTAGAAATACTTTTTTGCCATATTCACAGTGCTGTCTGCGGTTTTGTCTGAGTCCAGCTAAGATTTAATTGATGTTTACATTTTTCATCCCGTGATCTGTTTGCATTTATCGAAYACAGAATTTATCGCAGACAGTAACCAAATGCTATTATTCTAGATTTTCTTTCTTTTTCTTTTCTTTAAGCTTTTGTGAAACTTTTCTTTGACTTAGTGAGTACCTTTCTCCAAATACTGAGTTTTCTCCTGTACGATTTATTAGATTTTCCAGGAGTGAATTTATTTATTCGAGAATCCGAGTTCTGGTACTATTTATTATGGCAGCAAATTAGTGAAATCTTTATTTATCAAATTTTAATGTTTACTCAGATCATTAGTATTGGCAAGATCCAYTTAGTGTTACATTCAATCCCCGCATCTTCTTTTGCTTCATTGCTATATATAATTCTTTGTTGAAGGGACATTGACTTTAAGCTTTCACCTTTATAGAGTAATTTGTGTATTTCCAAAAAGGTTGCCAAAAAACCATCAAGCACACTTACACACACACACACACACATTGATAATGAGAGCTTCCGTTTTGACCGYTGTTTTATCCGCCCTATTTTTGAGTCAGTTTGCCAGTGCCGGCAACCCAGCATGTTTGTTGGCATGTGTTGCTCAAGTTTCTAAAAAATCTTCTTCCTGTACCGACGGTATGCAAGATGTTTCCTGTTTCTGTGAAAACGAATCTAGCTCTATCCAATCCTGTTTGAACAGTATCTGTCCAAGCGGTGACTCCGGCAACGCATGGACCGGCTTCCAAGGGGTTTGCAAGAGTTTCAACGCCAAWGTTGCTTCCTCTTCCTCTTCCTCCAGTGCTTCCTCCAGTGCTTCCTCCAGTGCTTCCTCCAGTGCTTCCTCCAGTGCTTCCTCCAGCGCCTCCTCTTCTGCCTCCTCTTCTGCCTCTTCTTCTGCCTCTTCTTCTGCCTCTTCTTCTGCCTCTTCTTCTGCCTCTTCTTCTGCCTCCTCGAGTGCTTCCGCTTCCTCAAGTGCTTCCACCACTCCAGCCTCCACCACTTCGTCCTCCTCCACTCAAGAAGAAGCTTCCAGTACATCTTCTTCTGTCCCAACCTCCACCGAAGAATCCTCCACTGCTGCACCATCCAGCTCTACTGCTGAAGACTTTTCTTCTGTTTCCTCCACTGTTGTCAGCAGCACCAGTGTTTCTGCTTCTTCCGTTAACGAAGATGTCTCCACCACTTTTGCTTCCTCTTCTGCTTCATCTTTGAGCACTGTTGTTTCCTCTGTTTCATCTTCTGCAAACTCGACAACTGTTCCAACAAAATCATCTGAAGATGCCGGTATCAAACTATCCGGTAACGCCGTTACTGGTTTGTTGGGTGTTTTGGCTGCTTTGTTCATTTGAGTTAAATAAATATTTTGGTCTCTAAAATCTATACCCATATTTATACATATTTAGTTTCATAGAGTTTTTTATATACCCTTTCAAGAAAGTTCTAAAAGTTTATTATTATATGTGTTAGTTTTTTAGGATCCAATCTCAAAAATGCTTGCTAGCTGCACTCGAATTATAGTTTTGAATCCACAAACGCAAAGTAGGTTAGTCTATACTTAATCATTGGTTACATATAGCGTATACCTAAGAAAGGTGCCAGTATGTACTGCGATGGTCTCATTTTACCAGACTGGTTTGTAGTCACGTGTATACACGCCACACAAAGGCCGTTTGTGTTTTTCCAGTTTGATTTTATTCAGATCTTAGGTTCAACGTTCCAAGATCATCATCACCACATCAACGATTGATGTTAGAGTTGGCCTTGAAAGCACAAACCCTTCAAAACCAAAACTCAACGCGCTTAACCATGTCATTAAAGCAATTTGCAAGAGCACTTCACTCAACTCCACCGCAACAGTTTTTGTTTAAGAAAGCTACAAAACATTTGGCCAACACGGCTCCAAAAGAGTACACACAATTTCAACTGAAAACTCCGTGTGGCCTGGCTGAGCCCCCAAAACATAATATCCACTACCATGAAGGGAACTCAATGAAGGAGATGTTTGACGACAAAAAAACAGCGGAAAGAACGAAAGAGTTGGAAAAAGAGTTTCAACAAAGTGGATTCCACGATTTGTACGCGTTCGAAAAGACAAAGGGGAAATTGTTTTTCTCACCTCCACAATACTGGAAGAAATCATACTCCAAATATTTCCCACATATGGTGGGTCAGCAGTTGAGCACCAAGAAGGAGAACGTATCCGTGGAAGACWGTATGAGGGGAAAAGTAACTGTCTTGAAAATGTGTGGAAACAAAGTCGGTGAAGACATGATCAACACGTTTTTCATCAAAGATACAGATAATTACTTGCAAGATCCTGAAAAGATATTAAACCAATTGAATAGTGACCAAAGTTCTGTGAAAGATAACGGTGCAASCAGCAACACGGGAGCAATTGCACAGGTTCCTGCGCAAATCGTGGAGATCAACTTGATTGACAACGCAATGAAATCCTTTTTGTTCAAATTTTTTGGCAACAATTTGAGCAAGATGGTGCCGGAGCAAAGACAGGACAAGTACTTTATTTGCAACAGAAACCAGTTGCCGTTTGGAAAAAGAGAAGCAATAAACACCAACAACGTGTACTCCGGGTACGTGTTTGTTATAGACCCAAGCTTAAAGATCAGATGGATGGCGTGCGGATCTGCGTCTTCTGAGGAATTTGAGACGCTTTGGAACTCTGTCCAGGCTATTCAAAAGGAAACTCTTTAATTTRAACAATTAATCTACAAAACCATGTATATAGGATTTTTTAATAATTTGCTTSATAATTCCGACTGTCGCTAGAGCGTCACCCATTTGAAAAAAAAAAAAAAAAAGACAAAAAAAAAAAACAAAACAAAAAGGCAAAAAAATCTCATCTGATTCGCAATGAAATTGTCGTTGTTGGTCAAACCAAATCCTCAGTGAAGCAGGAATYCACAAAGCACCAAGTACATCAAAAGCAGCAAAAAGACCAACATCATCATGRCCAGTAAAGAACCACCWTCACCTCATGCTTTAATATACAGGTTGTGGGCAAAACCTGTTGGGAAAATGCTTTTCATCACTGTTGGGACCTTTTACACGTTACACTATTTGCGTGAGTTACTTGACAACCCAACTTTTGATCACGAAAAAAGTGCAAAYAACAAGAGCAAAAGTTCTAAAGAGCAATGAGTCAAAGACGAATCTAAGGAGTATATTGGTGAGATGTATATTATATAAGTATAAAAAYGGTGTGAATCTAAAAAGACAAACGCTCAATCTACTTTAGACATTTCCGCTTTCAAGTTTTTTTCCACAGAGTCYAAAAACTCATCTGTGGTGACGTAGTCTRATCTCGCATGTTTTCCACAAGCCAGAGCCAAGTCTTTTGTCATTATTCCATCGTTTTGCACGGTGTTCAAAGTTGCTCTTTCCAATGTGTGTGCAAAACTAATAACGTCCGCAGTTTCGTCCATTTCACCTCTCTTGGCCAAYCCTTTGGACCAGGCAAAAATAGATGCAATCGAGTTGGTAGAGGTTTCTTCACCTTTTTGGTATTTTCTGAAATGTCTCGTGACTGTTCCGTGTGCAGCCTCACTTTCAAAAGTTTTCCCGTCTGGGGTCACCAACATCGACGTCATCAAGCCAAGYGACCCAAATCCYTGTGCAACAATGTCCGACTGCACGTCCCCGTCGTAGTTTTTCAAAGCCATGATGAATCCACCTTTGGACTTAATCATTTGGGCCACCATGTCGTCTATCAATCTGTGTTCGTAGTTGATGCCCAATTTTTTAAACTCTTTTTCATAAGTGGACTCGTACAATGTTTGGAAAATGTCTTTGAATTTTCCATCGTATTTTTTCAATATCGTGTTTTTAGTGGATAAAAACAAATCCATTTTTTTCGAAATAGCTAATTTGAAACAAGAATGCCCAAACCCAGTGATACTTTCAACCGTGTTGTACATGCCCAAAGCAACTCCACCGTTTGGGTCTTTGAAGTCATACACATTCAAAACAACTGGCTTGTCCGGCTGGTCTGCCGGCGTGTATTTCAACTCCAATTTCCCTGGACCMGGCACAATCATGTCTTGGCACTTGTAAATGTCTGCGTGGGCGTGTCTTCCAATGACAATAGGAGACTTCCAAGATGGCACTAGTCTCGGGATTCTTGGAATGACAATCGGCTCTCTGAAGACGGTCCCACCCAAAATGTTTCTAATCGTTCCGTTTGGCGACTTCCACATTTGGTGCAAGTTGTACTCTTTCATTCTGGACTCGTCCGGAGTGATCGTGGCACACTTGACACCGACACCATATTTTTTGATTGCATTCGCTGCGTCCACSGTGACTTGGTCTTTGGTCGTGTCTCTGGATGTCACAGACAAGTCGTAATACTTCAAGTCCACGTCCAAAAAGGGCAAGATCAATTTTTTCTTAATTTTGTCCCAGATGATTCTGGTCATTTCATCACCGTCTAGCTCAACAACGGGAGTTTTAACTTTGATTTTAGTTGCTTGTGTAGACAACGATCTTTTGGTGAAGGAAAACATTCTGGTTTGGTTGACTGTGGTGYTGACTGTACGTTTTGGCTTTTCTCAGCTTTGCTCCGACWTTATGATCAAATTTGTTAAAATTTTGAAAGTGCCTRTGACAAAAACTCTCTCTCTCTCYCTCTCTCTTTCKCTCTMTCGMTATATATATATATATATATATATATATATATACGTCTTAAAAATCAGTACTCGAATGTCATCGCAAGTCATGTAATACTGGCCRACTCWTTTCACTTTTTTTGTATGTAAACTCTCTGCTTCTTCAAGCTTGTAAGTTTAAAGGGTTTTCAAATTCGGGGCACTTTTACCCCTTCAAGCTTGCATCTTTTCCCTTATAAATTAAGGCACACATTGGCCTCTGCCAYCTAATTAATCGGAGTTTCTATCACAAACACTRTTAYTAAAACTCCAATAGCAAARAGYACAAGATTGATGAATATRGATGAAATYAGTGTTGAGTAGGCAAGGTACGGTAAGTTTAAGAACAGCTTTACAAAAWAAGGTGGTACTCATTTTTGACGATTTGATCGTTTCTGTGACTCTATTTTTTTACARTGCRAAATCGTCCTTCCAAGAGCTTGTTWTTACTTTTCATAATTCTTTTTTTTTGTTTTCTTCTTTTGTTTTTTGTTTTTGTTTTTTTTTTTTTTTGCCATCCAAAAWCTTTGTGAGAAGGGTGACAGTCGCCCTTAAGRCTTGATGAGTCAGTCTTTTAGCTTGTGTGACGTTCTTTGTCGTTTATTTTCCCTTTTTCTATATTTTTGAAGCTYCCCCYTCCACCCCCACTTTTTGCGCCGAGGTCGGTGATTGGTGCTGCTTACTAATTTGGRTTGCGACACATAATYTGAGTCATTGGYAAGCCGTTATTTTGCCAATGGTGCACCGGTAATAATCAAAAGATCGACCCACACAGGTTTCAGTAGAAACCKRACTTGCTTTTTGCATTGAAATTSAAACACGAGGAGGGTTTAATGCAATATTAAAAACAAGCTGCTGCGAACAGGAGTGCTARRGGCTAACCTGTAAACRGYCAATTGACCTTKATARTATAAACRTCACGTGTTGTCTGCTTACGTCACATGGTTTCRGAAGTATTATTTACTAAASGGAAAAGCATGTGTTCAGCGGCAAAAAAAAAACAACAACTTGGGATTGATCAATKTGAAAGGCCTCGTTGATGGTTGCAATCATGYTTCTTCAACCGGTACTTYTCAAAAAACYCACATAAAAATAAACCAGGCTATTGCAGCAAGCAAAAAAAAAAAAAAGACACAACGTACAAACAAACTGCTACCAATATGARTAACAAAATGAATRAAGTAGAGACATTTAATGATACGTTAGATAAAAACACAACTTTAAAAGCAATGGATTCTGAGATAGTTATAGATTGTTGTGTTTGTCACAAGAAACAACAACATATTGYGGAGGARCAGCACAACACAGGTCACCCCACCACAAATGTTAGCAATCACCCGTTTTATTTGACSTCTTGCAGCCAYGTTYTATGTTCAGCRCATGCAAAMCATTGCACAMAGATCSTTCACTCAAAATGCCCATACTGCTCTGCTACTAATATCGAAAYTATACAGATTAATAGAACAACCATGTCGCAGGATATATACAAAGTTTTTGAAAATGTGGATGACCAGCTKGGAAATTTGTATGGAATAATGCAGTTTCAAAGCAATATTGTGCGAGAAAGAATGAAACACTTGGAAGAGCTAAACATGGAGCTTTMTCRAAAATGTGAGCGGCAAAGAGAGTTGCTTATTCAAGCACRAAATGAGTTGGCTGTCTGTAAAGGGTTGAAACAAAAAGTGGAAAGTTTACAAGAARAATTAAAAGCGCGGAATARAAATGGTATCCAAGAGTCAAAAGTACGACAAAAACCCACTTTGCAAGACCCATTGCTTAAAACTAAACCCGTCAAACAGTATGAGTACAACAAAGMAAACCACACATTCAACAAAGTCAATGTGTTGCCACTAAACAGCTCCAAAGARAATAGTTTTATCAATGCGGAACTTGGGAAAAGTTATGCCGTGGCCGAATCCACAACCATAGCAGGAATAGAATATATGGTGGGAGACAATAATGATGTTTTAAATGAAAACAAAACCAATAACAATGGTGGAAAACCAAATGTTTTGGAAAGGCTGGGAATAAAGTTGACATCAAGAGACGTTAKCATACGAAATATCAAAAATGGAGACCATAGTGCTGGTCAATATGATAAAAGAAGAGATTTACTTTYYATGAGTAAGAATTCACRCTTGATGAATAGTGGGGAARACGGCARTAACARAAATAATACTAATAGTGGATTTGGCATATTTCAACATATGAAATCTAGCAATACAAATACTAGYCATTCAGGTATATTATCACCAGATTCTAGTTATGGAATWACAAAACCAAACTACGGAGAACGAAMAATAAATGCAAATWTRRGCCATTACARTGGTGGTAGTACATCAMAAAGAAAAAAAAGTRCAAGRACGTACAATGGTCTCCTAAGAATCAATGATAACAGTMGCAAGAAGGGTCCYTTTGAGTTGCTGCATAGTTATTCTTACAAACAACAATATGCAAATACAAACCATACGGCGGGCTCTGTCATGAACAGCAGTATATATCAAAATTCTAGAAACAATCATGAYAATGGCACATCACYTAATYGCTATGCGTTTTCAAGACAATCAAAGTTCAAAAGAAYGAGGTGATCGTTGTTYGATTTTGTTAATTTKKTTAATTTTGTTAATWTTGTTAATTTGTTTAATTTTGTTAATTTTCGTTTATTAATGAATATAAATATATATGTATATACACRTACGTGTATATGTATAYATGACTACAAAAAAAGTTGTCCCGATATTACCATACATTGTGAGTCAATACAATTTTTTTTTGTTAATTTTTGTCTCATCTCGTTTCCTCATTTCTAACTTGATCTTTTATTCTTCGAATAAWTAAGTTATCCTTTATAATGAATTTATGCTTTTAACCAATCATCCAAGCTTATATAGAACCRGATTTTTTCAATTGGACAAAACACGAGATGAATGGAACAGCAAAACCCAAGGCAAAGAACCCGAAATGGATGATACCGTATGGAATCTTTCTGTTTTTGACTTTGAATGGCAAGTTGGAGTAGACCCCTTCTTGAAAGTGGACCCCGGATTGGGCTCTCATGGAGGAAGTGAAAGATCTTTTGGCAGATAATCTGATCAATTGTTGAGATAGCATTTTGTGTTGGGTATATGTGTGTGTCGAGTGTTTTTGAAGTGTTTGGCTTGGTGACTCGTTCTTGCACCTGGATCTCTGCTAATAAGAGACGACTGACAAGGGGAGTGCAGGAAGTGTGAGAAATTCAAACGTCAAGATTCAAGAATAAGGAAAAAAGTTTGGCAGTCGTAATTCTTTCCCAATATCTACTATAATCTTCTTACATTATAACAAAGTATCGACTAAAAAAACTTCTTTACCTGTTGTTTCGCCTTTCTTTTTTTTTTT
>LPNM01000006.1:688206-704081 GCA_001747045.1 Hanseniaspora osmophila | reverse complement strand
AAAAAAGGTACAGGATRCGCGCACGTGATACATCTATAAATTAACGCTCAAAGTAAACCTACAACACAATACCGCTTCTAGACGCGAAATCTTGATAATATTCAAGCATCTCAGCGGTAATACCCTTGGAAATGCTTGCCAAAGCATGATCAAAGTGAGCCTCTTTTACAAGCTCAGTTTTGTCCAGTGACTCCATAATAGCGTTTAAGCCAGCTTCTTGGCAGAGCAACACAACTTCAGCACCTGAACACCCGTCCGTTGCGGTGGCTAACTTGCGCAAATACTCATCTTTGTTYGATATTGACGCATCCAAGTCAAACTTGCYRGTGCATTTTTGTAAAATTTGCAATCKGGCATCCAAATCCGGTGGACCAACATAAACGTGTCTGTCCAATCTTCCCGGTCTCAACAATGCAGGATCAATTTCGTCGGGTCTGTTTGTGGCGGCAACAATTATCACCCCTTTCAACTCTTCAACACCATCAATTTCGTTCAACAATGTGGTCAAAACATTACCACTAACAGAAYTTGATCCACCATTGTCCCTGGTAGCAGAAAGAGCGTCAATTTCGTCAAAAAAAATAATACTAGGGGCAGCAGCTCTGGCTTTACGGAAAATTTCCCTGATAGTCTTTTCTGACTCCCCAACATATTTATTGAAAATCTCTGGCCCCTTTACAGCAAGRAAATTAATCCCACTTTCAGTCGCCAATGCTTTTGCAGTCAAAGTTTTCGAGCATCCGGGCGGTCCATACAACAAAACACCTTTTGGTGATTGGACCCCAAGCTTTTGGAAAACAGGACCACATTCCAATGGCAACTGGATCATTTCTCTCATTTTACGTTTCAAGTCAGCTTGCCCACCAATGTCGGACCAATGAACTTTTGGCATTTCCAAAAAAATTTCTCTCATTGCAGAAGGCCTAATTTCRACCAAAGMCTGGTCTATATCATCAAAACTAACAGCGGTAGAGCATCTTTGTATACATTTCATCACAGATTCTCTCACAAGGGCTACAAGGTCCGCACCAACATAACCATGTGTTTTCAATGCAATTTGATGGATTTCATCTGRTGTCATTTGGCATTTTCCATTGCCCATTTTTGCAAACTGTTTTTGCAAAATATCGTTTCTGGCTTCTACATCTGGAATTCCAATTTCGCACTCTTGATCAAACCTCCCTGGTCTTCTCAATGCCGGATCAATAGCGTTTGGTCTGTTTGTRGCACCAACAATAACAAGCTTATCTAAACCACCATGGAAACCATCCATCAAAGTCAACAAAGTTGCAACGACTCTGCTYTCAACTTCGCCGCTATCATCGCTTCCCCTGTGYGGTGCCAAAGAGTCGACTTCATCCATAAAAATRATCGAAGGCTGGTACTTTCTGGCTTCRTTAAAAATGTTTCTTAAAGCACTTTCTGTTTCACCCAAATACTTGGAAACAATTGATGGTCCGTTAATTGACAAAACATGCGCGTCGCATTCGTTTGCCACACTTCTCAACAACATGGTCTTCCCCGTTCCCGGTGGCCCATGCAAAAGAATGCCACGYGGTGGTGACACCCCAAAGTCAYTGAAAATTTCAGGTCTGCTTAGCGGAATATCTATACATTTTTTCAAAACTTCAATCTCTTTACCAAGACCACCTATCTGATTGTAGCTTACAGTTTGTGGTAAGTTGTACTTGGAATTCACTTTGACTGTTTCGCTAACTTCAATTTTAGTGAYCTTTGGGTTGAATATTTTCACAGGGGCAAACGTATTCATCAAGTTGTGGCCGGTAGTGATTGACAAGTTTGATATCTCTTCACTCAAAGTATCTTGTTCTAATGGATGATCGCAATCCGCAATGAAGAAATCTTTGAACTGCATGCCTGGCATTACCAATCCACAATCAGTCAGCTGTTTGGATATTTCATTGTTTGACACCGTATTTCTGCAGTTAATTTGYACAGAATTAGCATAGCCTGGCTGATGACCAAGCTTGGCAATAGAAACACGGTCGCCCAAAATAACACTTCCGACAGCTCTCAGTGTTTTCGAAATTTGAATAACGTTCAAGTCCAAATCATCGCTTCCTAAAACCGTTCCCACAAGTCCACTCAGAAACCCCTCTTTGATAAKAAGGGCCATCGAAGACTTGCTTGTCATTTCCAAATGTTTTAAAACCTGGCTGTTTAGCACCAAAATGCATGCGTCTTTGTAATCTTCACCCGAGACAGGATGTGGCCTCACAATAAATTTGTCTGGRCATTTGAAAGTTGTACCTGRGCTTGTTGCTCCCGATGAAGTCTTCTTTTTTGTAGAAGCATTACTACTGGCWGCATTGCTAGACTTTGAGACCGCCATGCTGTTTGTTTTTGYTGTGCTTYTTTGCTTTTATTTATTGTTATGCGATGAGCTGCTGTTGGAAAAAGCAATTTGCATCAACTGCGATCGTGCTTTTWTTGCGAATATTTTTTTTTTTTTTTTTTATTTTTTTTTTATTTTTTCTAAAGCAAAAGAGATTTGGAGCGTTTAGCGCGTCAAGTCTGTGCTATGTGYGAGTTCAAATGTTAACTGGATTGAAATCACATTAAACAATTTGCAAATTCTCCAAAACTACAATGAGCAAAAAAAACAAACACATTGAACTTTCTTTGAGATGTACTGCACAYTTAATAAATCGGTMAAATTTATWTMYATCAGAAGTCTCAAAACTTTTGCTTGGAGTAATGCAGACCCCATGACCGTGCACAGCTTGAGCAAAAAACCCATCGAGTTGGAACATTTTWTCAAAAAGCAAAGRAGAGACACCTCAAAGAGACTCGACAGAGTTTSTAATGTTTTGGAGCTCAAAAAATAYGGTATTGATGTAGGGTTTGGCAAAAATAAAAGYAAAGGCCGACAGAAAAGTCACTATGCCGAAGAGTTGCCAAAGGCAATTTTGCCAGGACACRAATTTATGATAAACGTCCCTCTTCACGGTGAAATCATGAAAATAAAGCAAACGAAATTYTCTGAATTGGCGAAAGAAGGAAGGCTCAAACTAACTGAAGCTCTTGGAAACGGTTTGATAGCGTTATACAAGCTTGAGTTGGAAAATAAATCAAAAAGCGATGTCTTGCTAGAAGCGCAATTCAAGGCTTCAATTAAAATACGAACAGCAATTTCCAAAACAATTCAATCTTACTTTCCCAATGGCCCCACAGTGGCRAAGGTAAGCCACAAAAACTGTCAAGATAAGGCTTTTATCAGAAAGTACAACAGAGAGGGATTGTTTTCCATCATTGGTTACCTRTCAAACTCAGAAGATCCTAAAAAGCTAAACGATCTTCTGAATGATAAATTTGTCAAACCTATTTTGGAAAAAGTTATAAAAAACAATTTTTGATTCATGTACATACAAGCTCAAAAAACAAGGCGTCTACAAATACAAACTGGCAGCGAAAACGATATCCCTCTTTATCAACTCTTGGGCTTCAGACATCTTGGCGTGCAATTCGGAGTTTCCAATGATTAAGGACGCAGATTTTAACTGTCTGCATATTTCGTCTAAYCTGTTGATGACTCTCACAATGGTWCCTTCACTTTCCGGAGAAATGTTCATGATTTCTTTGAAMGTTAATCCRCGAGCCCACTCGTAAACCACATTCAAAAGACCAAACCTTTGTCTTTCCAAAAACTGCTCTTCCTCAATGGTCAACGGCACTTGATACTTTTCAAATATTTTTAGCATTTTGCTATAAATTTCTTCAATTTTGGTTTTTCCTACTAATAATCTTGGWGTAGAAGGCTTCATGTCTGGCAAATCGTTTCTGTTAGATCCGTCATAAACAAACACAGAAAACAAAGCTACAATTTCCTCAGGAGAAAAATCAGCTAAAAAGTTGTCCAAAATTAACTCGGTGATGACCAACTCAAACCCTCCATTAATTTCGCAAGCCACCCTACCCTTCAACACAACATTAAAATGGTCGTCAATAAATTCTGCCTCTTTTARAACTTTCAATCTTTGTTCGTAGTCRGGTAGAAGCTTCAAGTTTTCATCACTGGTTAAGTGAGTCAATCTGGAAATTTCGTTTTCCATTTCATATTGGAAATATTTTGGATAAAAATGCAAAACAAAGTTTGGGCACGAAACCATGCAATCATAAGCACTTAATTTGTGCTTGATCTGAGAAATCTGGTCTCTGTATTGATGGCAGTTGACTGTCAAACTGCTGATAATTCTTTCTTCAGTAATGGTTGAAAAACTTTCAACCAGTGTATCAGCAATCGTTTTCAATTTTTTGTATTCATTTTCGTCTTTTTGRAAYAATTTACCAACAGATATGTCGCAAGAGTATTTTGTGACCAACTCRATATCAGTCAAAGCAATGTCCTCRATTGTGAACGAATCGGCAACAGTAAATTTCTTGAAAACATTTTTCAAGTAAGCAGGTCTATTTGGCAAAAACGGCAGGTAAATTTTGCCTTCATCCTCGGAACTYAGCGAAAGACCTTGTGATAAGTTCAAAACAGCCAAGGTTGTACTTGCACCAGATGTTTTGTTGTGATGTCTGAAAACACAGCCCAACTTGAATAGAATGCTGCTCGACGTTTCCTCTCTATAAACAAGCACTTTTCCTTTTCTCAAAAACTGGTTTAATCTTTTCAGTTGAGATAAACTTTCCATGTATAATGACTTGACATGCTTGTACTCGGCAACCAGCCCCATGATAGCGTCAAGAGACTGCTTGGTGCACAATGAGCATGAGCCGTACTCAATGCTTTCTGATTTCTCCTTCAAAAGTTTGATTTGTTTTTCGTTTTCTGGCAAAATAGATTGCGTGTTGTCCTCGCTGAAAGAATACTTRATCATCTCCTCAACCCTTAAAGCTTCAATTCTCAGCAAATTCAAAATCATGTTATATGTCAATCTGAATTGAGATTTTAATTTTGTTGGAACCCCTAGTGTGACTTCTTTGAAAGTAACTGGTTCAAGCGGATCGGTGTAAGTCATGACAATAACAGTACCAAAGGTATCCAAACCTCTTCTACCGGCTCTCCCTGCCATTTGGGTAAACTCCCCAGGATTCAAAAATCTTTGACTGTTCCCATCATGTTTTCTGATTTCAGTAAAAACAACCGTTCTCGTTGGCAAATTCAAACCCATCGCAAAAGTTTCTGTTGCAAACAAAACTTTGATAAACCCTTCAGCAAAAAGAATTTCTACTAGTTCTTTCACAATAGGCAATAAACCCCCRTGGTGCACTGCAATACCTCTTTCCAACAACTGTCTCATTTTCACAATYTGCGGCAACTCTCTGTCTTCTTTCTTCAACCTGCTGATAGATCTTTCAATGATCATATGGATCTTTGAGCTTTCCCTGTTCCCGCAAAAATTCAACCCATCCAACCAATCCGCATAGTCTTCGCATCTTTTTTTACTGAAAACAAAAAGAACTGCTGGCAACAAGTCCTTACTTTTCAAGTAGTTGATCAAAGTCGGCCATGTAGTTTTGGAAGGTCCAGAAAATCTRGAAAACGATTTCTGCGCACTGCCTTTWGCTGATGTAATCCTATTGTTGTTAGTGTTATTAGACCCGTTTTTGCTTTTGACTAACTTGTTRTTTGTTTGTTTGGTGGGCTTTTCTGGTGCCCCAGAYAAGAGGTCTTTGTGTTTTTTGAAATTTTCTGGCAAAAACTTTCTGTCTTGATTGATTACCGGGATCAAKGTATTTTTGGTCCATAGATTGATAACCAAAGGAACTGGTCTTTTTGGAGTTGAAATAACATAGATATTTTTTTGTTTGGTTCTACCAATCCAGTTTGCAAATTCAAAGGTGTTTGGAACGGTTGCTGACAACAAAATGAATTTGACATGAGCTGGCAACATGATAATTACTTCTTCCCAAACAACCCCTCTATCTTGATCATTAACGTAGTGAACTTCATCAAAAATCACAAACTCMACGTCTCTGATCAAATCTGCACCTTTGTACAACATTGACCGCAAAATTTCTGTTGTCATAATCAAACAGTTTGCTTCSGGATTGATYTGCACATCACCCGTGATCAACCCAATTTCAACATCTTYAAAATCYTGTTTGAAATCTCTAAACTTTTGATTGGACAAAGCTTTGATCGGTGAAGTATAAATTGTCTTGGTCATGTTCCTTTTGGTCATTGCGATAGCGTACTCCGCGACAACTGTTTTCCCAGCAGAAGTATGTGCTGCAATGAAAACGGAATCTCCCTGTTCCAAATGAATAATGGCTTCTTTTTGAAAAGTATCTAACTCAAAGGGCCATGTTCTTGCTGGGTTTGGAACCAACTGGCTAAAGTTGGAAAGGGTTCTGTGGTGGATATCAACAACGTGGGCCCACACTTTTTCACCTTCATTGTCTTTGGTTTTTGGAACGTAACGAGCAAAATCGATAGTCTCTGGCAACAAACTGTCGATTTCCACATTGTTCTCTTTCGATTCTTGCATTGATGGCTGTTTTGGTGCGTCTGTCTTTTCTAATTGCTGTAGAATGTTGCCGTGTTTGGCGGTTGATGAGCTTGCGTCGTAAGAAATTAACTCTTCTTCCACTTCCTCGCCGTTGTCCAGTTCGGTCAACTTATTCAAATCATTGTCCAAACTCGAGTTATTGGTTTCTGTCGGAATCAATGGCTGAATACCTCTCTTCATACCTGGTGGAACATCAAACAAACCTAAACTGTCTCTGTGCAACTGTTGCTGAGGTGTTGTGGCAGCAGCAGCACTGTTTAAGACAGACACTTCCCTTGTTGACTCATTCAACCCAGGTTGAAAGGGTAATTGGTTTAATGTCCCAGTGATCTTGTCCACTCTGCCGTTGATTTTTCTTGTAATAGACAATGAATTCGCACCGTTGGCCTCTTTCAGGTCTTTCAATGATGTTTTTTCTTCATATGTCTCAATATGTCCATCAATGCCGTTTCTGTGAAAAACAAAATTCGTTTTGTTTTGGAATTCTGGCAAGTCAATAAACTGTTTGTAATCGTAGGATTTCAAAGAAGTCCTGTTGTTGTTGTTGTTGTTGTTGGATGAGTCAAAAACAGCTGAGTCCATGTTTGGAACTGATTGGAACATATCAAGTAAAGMCCAATCAAAGTTAGGATTCACTTGCAAATAATCCTTTCTGATTTTGTCATTTTGGTATTCGACRTTGTTGTCGTAYTCTTTTTCAAAGTCCAGTTTTGTCAGTTTATCTTCAAACAACTGAASATGATCATCATCATCGTCTACAATCTCTTTCAAAGAAGAGTACAATTCACTTATAGATACCATGGTGTTGTTGTCTGTCTGTCTGTCTGTCTGTCTCTCACTCTCTCTCWCTCTCTCTGTTTCTTYCACTATATGTARTGGCTCTGAACCCTGATATCACGGTTTGGCAATGAACTGGGTGTGAGGCTTGAAAATGTGTTCAGCCTGGCAAMTCCACAACGCAAACTACAAAAACATGAGACCCKCATTCACGTGACTAATTTYTGTAAAAAAAAAAAAAGAAGTTAGCAACMTGGAAATTAGTTTTACGTTTCTGTTAAGCCGCCATTTTTTCTTGATTCAACAAATAAAGTTTCAAAGAGAATGGTTGATTTTTTGGTATAACCTTGCTGCTGCTAAACATTCATTTTAAATAGTCGAGAAGAGCTTTTACAAAGTTTATCATGTAGTTGCTAATCTTAGCTTCGTGAATATGCATATCCATCAAGCTTAAATTTTTTTTCCTGACAAGACAAAAACACCACCCCATACACTCTGTGAAACAAAACATAAAGCTAGAACACACCCAGCAAATACACAACCAAGAGCCAAAATACCCACATACATGTTTTTTTTGAAAATTTTTCATCTATAAAAGAGGTTAAATACATAAGAGATGATAAAAACTGCATARACTACAATACAAAACCAAGCACTCGCTTACTCTTCTTCACTTTCGTCGCTGGACATGTCATCGTCACTTTCGCCACTTTGACTGTCTGATCCGTGCAGGCTTGGGACACTGCCCTTGCTCAAATTTGAAATCGAGGTTGGCGTTCCCAATGATTGGCCTGGCGATGCTGTGGCATTCAACATTTCCAACTTYTGCTTGATTTGCGAGATTTTTTCGGCTTCATCGCTTCTGGATTTTTTTCTTCCAGAAGCGTTCAGCAACGCTGGGTTTGTGATTGGAGAAATCGAGTTCCCAGAAACAGGCTGTCCCATGATGGTTGCGTTAGCTCCATTGGCGTGTGGGTAAAAGACATGATGGTCTGCCGGGGTGGAAACACTTGAACCGTAGGCCACTGGGGTGCCCACAGTCAAGTGGTTGTTCARCCCGGCAGAATTGCCCMCAAAAGACGACACAGGTGTTGCTGCAACACCGTTYCCGTTGTGGAAATCRGTGTATTTTTTGAAAAAAGTGTTGTACAAAGTGACAACTAGGTCGTTGGGGAAATGATTCAAATCGAAAACCCATTCACCTGCTTCATCCTTAGGCAAAGACTCTAGATCGATGTTTGCTTGCACAAAAGTAGAGATGTTGTCTAGTTCGTTTGGAGTCAAGTGTTCCAACTTTTCGGCCATGTACTTTTTCATTTCGTATGTGGCCACCACTTCCAGTTGTTGGGACTTGGACCTTTTGTGGTTGCCAGGTCCGGATGACATCCCAACTGCACCGCCTCTTTTTCTTTTCAAACCGTTGGTTCTTCCGTTGTTTCCCTTCCGTTTSACCATTTTCTGTTTCATGCTTCTTTTGGCTTGTCTGCGGTCATTTTTGATTTTGTCAATCTCGATTTTCCGCAATTTCTTCAATTCCTGTTGGATCTGCACCAGTTGTTGTTCCATRAACTGGATTGCCGGTGTTGTTACCGAGGCCTCGTCGATTTCTTCATCAGAGTACTCKCCATTGCTATTGTCGTCGTCGTACTCACCATAACCATTGTCGTCATASTGCCCATCTTCATTGTCGTTGCCGTAGTAATACCCAGACCCTTGGTGTGCAGGCTCAGGGGTAGGAGGCAATGGTTCTGGTCTTTTCATCCATTCTTTTTCATAAATGGCTTTCAACTTTACACCSAGATCGTTGACGGGAGTTCCAACAGGATTGAATGCAAAACAGTTGTTGAAGACCAACTCGATGTCGCTTTGCACYTGTTCCAAGTTTTTGTATTCCCAATTGGCCAATTTTTTAGAAATCGTTCCCAAATCCATTGGRTTTTTCACATARTCAAAATATGTTGGYAAATTCAAAGCCACCGGATCCACTGGTTCCAAAAATGCAAAATTGATGTTGATGTATTTTTTGGACATCAAATCTTTGACAACGTTTTTCGCAAAATTCAAATCTTGCAAAATGTTTTTGTCCTTTGGTTTTGCATTTGTTTTAGAGATTTCGTTGTAATACAAGTCTTTTGTCTTTGGAGGATGGATTTGTCTTTTTGGTCTTTTGGAAGCAGGTGCTGCAGATGTTGCTGTTGCGGCTTTTGCACTTTCCACACCACTTGTTCCATTGGTGAAACTTTTCCCTGATCTACTTTGGYTTGCAGTAGAAGTGGTGGTATTACTACTACTACTACTACCACCACCACCACCACTACTACTAGTTGAAGAAGTATTTGATGCAGTGTTTTTCTTTGGCAAATCTCTTGAAGGCATATTGTTCATATGTTTTTCAAAAGCTTGAAACAAATTTTTTGCCATGATAGCAATTCCCGAGGTTTCCCCATTAAACCGCACACAGTTGTCCACCATCAATTTGAAATCACTGTAAAATTCTTCAACATTACTGTACACTTTTAATTGTAATTTTTTTTCAATAAGACTCAARTCAACTGGCTTGGTGATGTATTGGAAATATTGCGGGATGTTCAGTGCTACTGGGTCTACGGGAACCAAAAACGGTCTAGCGTCTTTGAGTCTTTTGATGTTTCTGATCGAGGTTGTYGCATAYTTGTGCTGGTGGTCTGGTAGTGGGTCTTTGGAAGGAGTAAGGTCAGGAGGAGGCGGTTGAGCAGCTGTAACAACGGTTGCGTCTGCGTTTGGATCTGCGTTTGCGTTTGCACTTGCATCAGCATCAGCATCGACACTCACATTGGTTTCACTAGACGTTGATGTTGGCTCATTTGTATTAATCTCACTTTTGATAGTTTCAGTGGTGGTTGTGTTTTCTTGTCTTGCAGCTTCTTGTTCTTCTAAAGTGGCCTGTTGCAATGGTTCCAACTCACTATCTTCTCCCACACTCTCATTATTCTCTTGATCTTTATTGTCTTTATCTTTGTTRTTATTATTATTATTATTATTATYATTATTATTATTATTATGATCCTGTTCATTATTGTTTGTTATATCATTATTGTCATTCCTATTTTCATTATCATTATTATTASTATTRTYWTYATTATTATTATTAKTATYATYATTATTATTTTTATCATTATTATTAATATTATTATTATTAATATTATTATTAATATCATTATTTATATCTATACTTGTATCATTATTATGATCAGTAATATTGTTGTTATCTTTTTCATCTGTAATTCCTATATTATTTCTATTTGCAACGCTCGTATATATATTTTCATTTTCTTTTTGATAAGCGCTTGAATCCATCAACATTTTTTGATCATTATCATTTGATGCATCTGGAGTCAATGGAGTAATTTTGTTATTTTTGTTGTTATTATTRTTRTTGTTTGGGTTGGTTGTTATGGTAGTAGTATTGTCCTCACTGTTGTTAGGAGTGTTGTTAGTACTGTTATTTTCAAAAGTAGAGGTGTTRTTTGCGTTCATACCTTTGTTTGTGTTTTCTTCTGTTGTATTTGTATTGGTKTTAACAGTGGTTCCATTCCCATTAGTTGTGGCAATATCTTGTTGGTTCATGTTGACCATAACACGTTCGTAATCTGTCATTGTTTTGTTCAGTTTAGTATGTGTTGAAGTGTTGAAATGATTAATGTATTTTAGTATTTCGATAAAGAGTGTTGTTTTAGTACTTCAGTAATGATTGATTAGTAATCAGATGATAAAGTGAATTAGACCTGGTATAAACTATAGTAATAAAATATGTGTGTGTGTGTGTGTGTGTTTGAGACCCGTGGTTTCTGTTATATCTATAKTAATGCCCCTTAATATTATATATTCACTCGGACTCGTATTTAAAAMAAAGAGCSAAAMARAGTTAATAGTAAAAAGTAAAATYTCGGTATTCGGAATAATGCAAAAAGGGGAATGTCATTTATTWAGACGTGCATGCAAATGTATATGAYAAGAARAGAATGAACAAGGGAGAAGGAAAGGAGGAGGAGGGGGAAAAAGAAWATCAAGATWAACCCWAACACCACCYACTAACTACCTACYAACATCAATAATAAATAAATAATCAAACACTATATTCTTCAATAAATATTCGGTAATTAACGAAAATATRATATTTATATTAAATTCTTTGTTGTTAKTAGATTTTATCAAATTTTTTCATTAATTATTTTCACTGAAAACTCATTCTATTTATATATAATCATCCGACTTTTTTTWAGTACAACAATAATAACGACGACGACGACGACGACAAACATTGCAAAAAAAACATAAAAAAAAAATWAATACATTTACTTTTTTTCAAGTCGTATAACAAGATAAATCTATTTTTTGGTCTAYTAAAATTGTGCATGAGTTGGCTTTTTCTGTTTGTGTGTGTGTGTGTGTGCGGTGCGTGCGGTGCGAGTGAGAGAGGTGATGATGAGTCGGTAGTGTAAACACCAGCATAGTAATAAAATATTGGTTGTTGTTCTGAAATAATAAGATGAAATAAAATATAATAAAGTGAGAAAATGTAGTACAAACACCCAAACACCAAACACCAGACACCAAACACATAATGCATATTTATTTAAAAACCATAGTAAATTAGGAGACGTTTTTGGTTTTTTTTACAGTGTATATAGTAAACAATAGTTATAGAGCAAGATTATATTGCTGTGTTTTCAGTTTCATTTGAGTAAGTGAGTGGATGAATTAGTAGTAAGAGATTAAGACAGAAAAGCAAAAAAAAAAAAAAATAATGTGTTTCTATACAGCAATGTATTTATTGGAATTGCCAAATTAAAGCAAGTAATGAAGAAATATTTGTAAAATAAACAATTGAAAATGTAAACATAAAGAATTATGCTGGTAAGCGCTAAGCGCTGAGCAATGATTAATGGTAAACAAATGTAGAATATACTGTATCTTTTTCTGGTATATGTGATATTAAAACATGAAAGATATGTTGTTTGTTTTTTATGACGATGAAATTGAGTGCATCAACCATGTATGATCGTAATATTGACCTTGATATATGATCGTAATATTGACCTTAATATAGATCCCCCATATATGAAAAGTTGTTAAAATTAGAAATAAAGTTTAGTATTTGAGATTATAGGAGTAGATATATTGACTAATGAAGGATATAGGAGTAGAAYCATTGACTAAYGCAAATCATRGAAGAATTTAAACAAATATTCTAGAATCATAAGCAGAAAAAAAGWKWWTAAAAAGTTTTTAAAAAGCATGTGACTGCTTTATCAACATGACACCGGAAAAACGAAAAGGTGTGCATGTGTGGAACGGGTAACACCTTGGTTGAACAATACTATCAAATAAAATTTTCRTGGTATAATAACACTATTGAGTTGTCATTTTTTAATGGAAAAAATAACAGGAAATAAGGGAGATTCGAATGTTTCAAAAATATTATACCAATATATGTGTTTTCGAAGAATGTGTAAATAATACATAAAGGTATACCAAGGCAAAAGCATCAAGACAAAAAGATTAAATCACTTAATCGTCAAAGCAAAAGCATCAAGACAAAAAAAATAAAATAAAAAAAAACCACCATCAATGTCACTATACTTTGCATTCATCTATGGATTATTGGTTATTGAAATGGGAATATTCTCGATCATGATTCTTCCTATGCCCAATTTTTTGATGGGCTCGAAAAAACATTTTATCAGAGCAGTGAATTTTGTGATTCAGGGAAACGATACTTTGAAAATGGTATCGAAATGTGTGATCATCTTTATAACAATCTTTTTTTTGGATTGTGTAAACAAATTAAACAAATTGCAAATGGCCATCCAAGTGTTTAGCACTTCGAAAATTTCAATGGGTTATAACACCCCAATGAATCAAAACATCAACAACAACAACAACAACAACATGGCTGGTCTTGTGGATGGRATGAGCAATGARTACATGAACTTGAGTAAAAACGAGTTGTACAAAAACAAATTTTACAGTCAAAGAAATTTGTACTTGACTGGATTCACTTTGTTTTTGTCACTGGCTATATTGAGAATAAGTTCAATCATTATGGATTTGTTGAATGTTAAAGATAATTTGAATAAACATTTRATGGTCAAAGATAGTATAATCAACAAGGAAAATTTGCAAAAAACTCAAYTGGAAAATAATGAAAAAGTAAAATCAGATATTGCAGAGATGGATAAATTGATCAAAGAATTGAAAGAAAGGGGAATTTCCACATAATCAAYTATTTTTTTATAAAGTAAGATACACAGAGAGAGAGAGAGAGAGAAAGTAGATACCTATATAGATTTAYCAATATTTAAATACAGACATACGCAAGTTGCATCACTGCAAATATCAATTCTTGACAAAAGAATTAGATTTGTGTTTTGGAGTAAACTGGAAACTTTYAGGAGCTTTCCCCAAAAACATTTCACTAATTTTGACCCAGTCGTTTACATTGGAAGAGCTCAACAATGTTTCCAGTTCGTTTCTTCCTTGGAAAACAGGAGGTCTTTCATTCAACTTGTTTTGTCTAGTCAAAATACCAACAGGAATGTATCTATGGAAAAAAGACATGAATTCAAGGAAAAACCGACGACATTGGTTTAACCCATATTCGTCTGTTCCCCAGTGATCCATAGCAAATTTCAAATATTTTCCCAAAATTTCCATTCTTTCACCACTTGTTTTGTCAAGAGATTGTTGAGCATCAATCTCTTCAAATATCCACGGTTTGATCAATGCACCTCTGGCAACCATGATGGAATCCATTTCCGGACAATCATCCAACAAATCGTACCAATCCTTCCAGTAATACAAATCTCCGTTCCCCAAAAAYTGGATTCTGGAACCGTTATTGCGCTCAATGTCAGRGTGGCTTTCTTGAAACAAACCTTCCTGTTTTCTCAACTCTTGTGCACATTCCTTGATGTAACTCCAGTTGGAAGCCTTGGTGTACCGTTGTTGTCTTGTTCTTCCGTGTAATGTAATACTTCCAACATCGGTCTCCCAAACAAGTCTTCTCATCAAGTTCTTCGCCAATGGTTGGTCGTCTTTTGTTCCAATTCTGATTTTGCAACTCACAGGAATATCTCCACTGCTAAAAGACATCGCGTTCAAAATCCGAATCATTCTCCCYGGATTGTCCAAAAGCCCAGATCCAGACCCTTGTTTATACAAAAGATCAATAGGACATCCACAGTTCAAATTGATTTCACGAATGTCGCGCGAGGAATTCGGTAACAACTTCACAATAGCCTCACACGCTTTWGCCGCTTGCCAAGGCTTGTTGGTGGCAATTTGCACGGCAAACCCAGGCACTTCTTCCTTGTGCGCCTTCATCAACGCCCACTCACTGTTTGCGCCTTGTATTAATGGCAGCGACAAAGCCATCTCGCTAAAAGTTACATCGCATCCCAAGTTTTTCATCAATCTTCTGTACGGAAGATTCCCAACAGTAGTTAACGGAGACAACACTTTCTTTCTATGGTAATCCAAAGCAGATTTTTTTTCACGCGACCAATACCTTGTGTCCTTGTACTCATCGTAAACTTTCTTCAAAGCTTCTCTTTTKTCATTGGCTTGTTCGCTCACTTGATCAGTGTTTTTGTTTGTAYTTTCTTCCGAATCTTTCTTTGGGTGCGTGTCCTGGTACTCTTGTTGGAAAGCTTCTTGAACATTCAAAATCCAATCGCTATCAGGAAATTGAAATCTTTTTTTCATCAAATGAAACTTGTTGTCCAAACTGATACAGTTCACTTCGCCACCACAATAGTCYGCTGGAATGCTTGTGACATCATAGCTCAAACTGTATACAGGTTGGTCACTACTATTGTCGCTTTCACAAGTGGTCAAATGGGTGTTTAAAAACTTGCATTTGAAACCCATTGGACAGTACCCAAGCTCACTGAAAACAGGACACACAGAAAAATAATCCGTGCTCACGTCAGACWSTTTTCCGGCTAAGTACTCGCCCAAATCGTGACTAAACTTACATTTCCCCTTGAACTTGCACAATGAAACGGGGTTCCCCTCACYGTCCACTTCACCATTYCCTGCACCAAACTTGTACTTCCCGCAAAGCATAATGGTTTCCTTCTGCTGCGTGTTGTCCCTGTTCTTGTTCTGTCCTCTCGTTTCCTTCCGATTTYTTTTCTTGTTCTTCTTGTTGTTCTTCCCGTTTTTACCCTGGGAGTCTGCACCAAGACTCTCCAACAATCTTTCGTCAACGCCCTCCTCTTCGGCGGCTTCGTCCGCAAAAGCAGTATAGTTACTGCKTGCAGATAGATCATCCGTGGAACTGCGTGTTGGCACAGCAACAACGTACTCTGGTTTGACATCGGCAATCCCATAAATAGAGTTGATGATCTTTGTGGTGCTTTCGTTAGCTRAACTCGTGGAAGCATCAGGTTTTTTGAGTWGTCCAGATTCAGCCGCAACAGAAACGTTCGATAAAGTTCTCTTCATAATGAAATAAATTGATTGGCGTTATCCAGGTTGATTTCTGGAGTTYTTTTGTTTAATTGATCGTTTAAAGTTAATGAACAAGCTCATCAATTCGGCATCATAAAGAGAGCTTGCATTCGTGAAAAA